>VWZY01005334.1:15269-61469 GCA_013399075.1 Chloroceryle aenea
TTTTTTTTTTCCCTTTTTTTTTTTCATTGACACAGGACTAAGCAAGCAAGAAATGATTCCCAAGAAGTCACCGGTCAAAAAGTCTGATTGGTCGCAATATTTAAATTTCTTTAGAAGAAAGTTAAACCCAGTGGAGACAGATCCTGACAGACTCTGCTTTGGGACCTCACAGGACTCTCCCAACACTGGTTCAGGTATAGCTGCCCACAGCAGGGAAATGCTGCTAGACTCAGCAAGCTTCTGACTTCCAGACCACTGCTCACACCTCATGATGTTTCTGTATCTCAAGTCCTTTATGAGGGCTTTTTTTCTAACTTCTAATCATACATTTTATGTTGCAGGCATTTCTAAATTATTCATACATGCTATACTTTGATTATATATCTTAAATGTTTGATTGTTACTATATATTATCATGTAGTAAGTACATTATATAATGATGTGATGGCATAAGTATATTATGGTGCATATTAAACCAGAACGGATCAATAAGTGACTGAAATAGTGGTATTTCTGGAATTGGTTCTGGCCAGGTACTATATGATTTTAAAAACTTGTATCATTCCAAAAATAAAACAAAATCTCTTCATCAGGAAAGCCATGAAAAACTCCAGGTTCTTAGTGGTGTTTTCATTCTAGAATGAAAAACCAATGTTCTTCCTGATACAGAGCTGGCACTAAAGTGTCAGATCATGGCAGTCCACTGCAGTGTCCATCGCCATGTATCATGGGACTGGGAATGGTCATGTCCAGACATTCCTGTGCTGTTGGCAAACAGGGTGTCATAGAGCAGAGCAGCTACAATTTGCAGAGGGGTGCAGACGGCTATTTTCTGTGTGGTGCAGAAGGCAGGAGACCCTCCCCAGCCTCTTCACCTTCTGTCAAGAGACTGGCCTGCAGCCCAATTCAGTCTGTATGGCTTCCAGGGGATATTAAGGCTTCTGCAGAAATATAGCTTTTATTTAGGTGGAAGAAGAATGAAGGCTTGGCATTGCTTGTGGTGAAAGAGAAATGTTCAAAACTTTTAAAAGTAGTTTTAACCAACAGACAATTGTCTTTAGACAGAATCTGCATTTTATAAAGCCCTTGAAGATTTGGGAGATAGACATTAAACTTGAAGCATCAGTGTTTTGCCTAAGTTTTCCCATGGCACACAAAAAGAATACACAAAAGCCTCAATAGTAACTGTTTCAATGCCCATGTCATTAGCAATGAAGACTGAATATGTTGAATATCATATAGAGCAAATGATAAATATA
This sequence comes from Chloroceryle aenea, assembly GCA_013399075.1. Taxonomy (NCBI): domain Eukaryota; kingdom Metazoa; phylum Chordata; class Aves; order Coraciiformes; family Cerylidae; genus Chloroceryle; species Chloroceryle aenea. Next base: position 16,529 of record VWZY01005334.1, read on the forward strand.
GGTAGAAATTTTACTTCCTAGTTTGTTTGTTTGTTTCACCTGAGAAGCCTATGTCTTCAGTATAATTATGCTGCTGATGATTATACTTATTTCAAAACAGGCAATTTCCATGCAACATTACCAATGACCTCAATGGAAATGCCACTGCACAACAAAGACAGTGTAGCATTATGGACATGCAAACCAGCTCACAACTGAACACAAACAAAAAATAAATCCAGCCTTGTTACAGCAAATTCTCAAGGCGTGGTCTAGCTTGAATATGAGGAGGGTACATTTCTTCTTCTTCTTCTTCCCCTAGATTAGAGAAAGCTTTTCTTTCTCTTCTTCTAAATGGGAACATGAAATGTACAAAGTATTGCAAAAGCAGAAATCCCAGAAGCAGTGAAGGTTTTGAAGTGTTTTTCATCCATCTCTCTCCTCAGCTCACCAGATGCAACCACCCCAGCATGCAGAGTCCAAATGCCAGTCGGTCAGTCATCCTCAGCATGTAAATCGCCTGTATGGCAGTTTCAACACCTCTAAATTTCTCAGTCTGAGTTTTCCTTTTCTTTCATAATGTGATTGTTTCAATTCACAGGTCAAAATCCAGGAGATCCCTTTTAATCTTCTGGAGCCACACACACATACTCTCCACATACATTGATTCTGCCTGCTCTTTTGTGTTTCCTGACTGTACCAGAGACTGTTTTCTTTACTTGCATATTTAGGAATAATTCAGAACATGTAGCTCTGGATTTCCTGTAGCTGCTTTTTATAATGATGACCCCAGCTAATTTCCCGCTATCAGTACATTCTCACGTCTCAAGGACATGACCAGGTTCCCACCGCCTAGTGAATCCTTGCATGTCATTTGAGCTGTGATAAGGGTCTGTATGCATGCTGTCAGGCTGTTGCAAAAATGAGCTAACACATAATAGCTTCTACCCCAGTGAAAGAGGGTGAAGCTGAATGTGTCTTGCCTTGTGTTCACCAAGGAGTGAGGATATGCCGGAGTAATATTCTGCAGCTCAGCTGTTGCTTAGCTCCTTGGTATCTCCGTTGTGCATTTTGATCTCAGAAACCCTGGAGCTGATTTGATTTCAAAAGAGAAACAAACAGAAGACTGGAACAAGAGAATTCTCCAGCCAGAACAGGAGGAGCATGAGGATCCCACACAAGCACTCTTATCTTCACTGGTATTCTGCTGGTTCTCTCTGCCCTGTCACAAGAAATCCCAGAAAACACAGTGTTATCAAAACACATCCAGCCAGCTTCTAAACCCCTCCAAAAGATTCACAGAAGAAGCCCCTCACCTTGCAAGCTCCCTTTCATTATCCTTAAATCTGTGACTTAGGAACAATACCAAGCCACTAACAGTATCTAAAGAAGATTTGAAGAACTCATTTTTCCTTAAGCCACAATGCCCACACATCCCCAGATAATATGTGCTGTCTTTTCCAAATAGATAAATAAGATTAATGGAGAAACCATCCTAAGAACGTTCTTGCTGCCACATAGATACTATCTTCATGAATACAGCAGGACCTTTAATCCTCTTCAGTGAAAGTGTGGGATACTGATAACATATGGACTATTTCTGAGCCACTGCTTGTTGATACTGATCCATCCAGTACTGTTTTCTCATATATCTCTCATAAATCAGGTGCAAAACATTTCTGAATCCTGTAGTGCCATGCAACAATGAGTCTATTTGCAGGCTTACTCTAAAACATTGTACCATACACCTTTTCTTTTTCCCTCGTAAAGTTCTTCTGAGTAATATTATTTTTCAATAGAGACAAAGTCCCATTTCTCTTGTAGCACTGGCTGCCACTTCCAGTACTAGACTATTGCTTCTTAGGGTTTTTTTTCATATTTGTGTATTAAACTCACCTACATATCTATCTAGGGAGTGTGCAACAGATGGCCCTAAGGTCATCTGGCATCTCAAGATACTGCCTGAGTGGCTTGTGGGTCATGGAAATGGGAGACGCTTGTTGCTGGTTAAACAGCATGAAGCTGAACTCCCTGGGAAGTGCTCTTCTTGTTTGTCTAAACAACTTTGGGCCTATGTGGGCCAGCATGGTAACATGCAGAAAGTAGTTCTGACAGGCTACTTTGGCAGCCACAGGAACATTTGTTTGAGAGATACTGGGATCAGGGGGAAAGCTACACCAGCAATCTTCATTAGCATTGCTGACCCCATGGGACAAGGTGATCAATTCACTAAAGGGGCACTGCAGTGGCTGGGGCTAGAGCACTTATCCCATGAGAAGAGGTTGGGGGAAGCAGGATGTTCAGCCTGGAGAAGAGACAACTTTGAGGGTCCCTAACTGCATCCCCACAGTACTTATAAGGAGATTATAAAAAAGACAGAGACAGACTTCATAGAGGTGTAAGGTGTGAGGATAAGAGGCAATGGGCACAAGCAGAAAGAAGTTCAGGTTAGGTATAAGGAGAAACTTTACACCATGCAGACTGTCAGGCAGGATAAAAGGCTTCCCAGAGAGGTCATGCAGTCTCCAGGCTCAGATGTTTTTAAGACTAATATAAAGCCCTGAGAGGCCTGGTCTAAGCTCACAGCTGAGCTTGCTTTGAGCAAGAGGTTGAACTAAAGGCCTCCTGTGGTCTCTTCCAGCCATTGAGTCTATCATTAAGAACCAGTCTGTTTTTTGACAAATCCTGCCCAAATCCCAGGTTGCAAAGGGCAGTCACAGCTGAGAGCTCACATTATGGAAAGCCATTCCGGTCTTTCTGGTGCAGGCGGAAAAATTAGACAGAGTTTGACTAATCCATAGTCAATACAGACAAATTCCACACAACACAACGTGTCAAGTTATTGAATGATTAAGCTTTAACTTTCAAGAGTAGCAGCTGTGTAAAAATTCTTCCTTTAGTTTCTCTTTCAGAGGGCCCAATTCACTACTCTCGCGTGCTACCTCTGTCAGAGCAGGGCATAGCCAACATAGCTGGCTTACGTTGCCAGCTAGCAGGCAGCCTCTCTGCTCGCCTATCAGAGCCCATCCCCTGCAAAGCACGAGTTCAGGCTCTGCAGTGCTAGCTCCTGCTGTGTCATTCTGTCCTTCCCCCCTCGCTTGGTCTTCTCGTCCCTCTTCCCTTGGTGGCAGGCTTACAGTACCAGTGTCCTGCTCCTGCTGTGCCCTTGTCTGAGCTTTCTGACTGACTTTTTTCTCTGCTCTGCTCTTCTCTTTGCTCCGGTAAGTCTGATGAACAGCTTCCTTGCTGTCACTGCTTGGTGGCTTGGTGGCATGGTGCAAGGGCTTTAATCTGAGTAGTTCCCTTTGGGACTGTCAGCCCACGTTTTCTAGGAATAGCCTTAAAAGCCTATGGGTGGCACAGGGTACTATGTGGTGTGTGAAGAAAACAGGTGAGTATCTAAGGCTGTTGGTTGAAGTGAGAAACACTTTTCTAAGGAGGGGTCAAAATATTTAAATGGACTTCGGTAGAGTTTGCCTTTAGGTGAGGCTAGGAGCTGTGTCTGGTTTGCTGCAACAATAAGTGATCAAGACTCAGGTGCCACATGAGACTTCAGAAAATCTCTTGAGTCTGGTTCTTTCCATGCTTCTATGGAAACCTGCCATGAAGCCTCCAAACTTCTGTTGTTTTGTACTAGAAAATTGTATGTAAATCATAAAACTAGTCAAATGTAGCATGTTGATAAAGCTGATGTTATCACCACTTTCTGAAGTAATAGCATTTAGTTTTGGAGCAGTGTCTAGACTATAACAAGGCACTTGTATTTTTCTGGAGGGTAACTGGAGCTACAGTAGTGTGGGCCATTCCAGGGTTTAATATGTTCTGCTTTAAGGTGTTGCTATAGTTCAGTCTGGTCTTATGTCAAAGTAAAAATTCAGATTTTATCAGCATCTGATGGCTGATTTAGGTATATGGAACACTTTGTTTTAGAGAATTGTGTGTGTGTGTGTGTGAATTTTGAGCATAAAGTGCCAAATACCGTTACCCATTTTAGAAGTGCTTAAAATAACTGCTGGCTGCAGAGCAGGTGCCATGTGTCCTTCTGCTGGATACATGGGGAGGCAAGAGCTAAATATAGACCAGTTTGTAAACTCTCCAGAAGTTCAAGCTGCAAGAAGTGAAGGAGGAAGCAATTCCTGAGAGAAGGAAGGGGAAGCACTATGTTTAAAAAAGATAAGCAAAACTCTCCAACAGTATGCAAGATAGTCTGCCAGAGAAGCTAAGCAGAGGGTGTTTGGTTTGTGCTTTGTTCATGCCTGGACCATACCTTGGCAGCTGGGCCTGCTCCAGTGATGTGAGAGGTGGGCTGACACGGAGCCCAGTTCTGGGGACAGTTTTCCCAGCAGCAGCAGCAGGACAGCTATTGCAGTTCTGCTCGATCAAGCGCTGGCTCTTACTGACTGACTTTTACCTTAGAGGTACTGGCTGATTTCAAAGCACAGCAAAGGCAAAATCGTGCCATAAATGTGAAATGTTAAGGGATGTGGTCACGGACAAACAAACTGGGCATGTTACCATACTGATCTTAGCAGCACACCTTTTTCTGTTGCCTCTGAGTGCAGCAGGGTCTATGCTGCATGGCCAGCCCAGTTTTGTGTCACAGACTGCTGCTGCCCCAAGCACCAGCCTCACTGTGAGACAGCAGGCATGGCCACAAGTCCTCCTATAGAAAGGCATCAGCCTGGGACCAGTGTCTGTCATCTCCCACCTGAGACTGGAGGTCACCCATGCTCTAAGATGCTCCATTGTTCTCCTGAGTTATCCTAAGTTTTTAATAGAGGAAGGATAGAATGGAGAAGAGCCTTTCCCACAGGAGGGAGACATTAGCACCCTCTGGCTCTTGGGGGTGTTTCCCACTGGAGGAGAGGAGGACCAGAGTCACTATCTGTAGGCCCAAGTGTCTGGGATCAAGCTTCCATCCAAAACACCAGGGCTGTGAAAGATACTGAGGGCTGTGGAACAAGTCTAGGATTTAGGAGTGCAGAAGGAGAAAAGTAAACAAGATGCAATGCTCAGACTCAGTCAGATAACAGGTCAGCCCTCCCCCTTGCTATAAAGCAGGATACAGCCGTGTTGAAAATTCAGGTGCCTGGAGGCAATAGTAATGGTAGTAGGAGCCACAAAACTCAAGGGGTGGATAGTCTAAAATTGGGCAAGTCTAAAATTCCTTGAGGAACCAAGGAATTACTCTTTTGGGCTGAGTCACCTAATTTTGAGGCATTACAGTGTCTAAGATAACATTTAATGCAAACGCTTTGGGTCTTGCTGAGATTGGCACCGAAAGTCTTTCATGGCCTGATAAGGAAGAATATGCAATGTACATCGAGGTTAAATAGGCTGGAGATTGAGGAGGACTGGAGCCAACCGCAGTAAAATCTCCCAGCATCAAAAGCTGTAAGTGGGCTGCTCTCAGCAGATGAGAGCTGCCCTGTCTCTCTAAATATAAACTCTGTGATGCTGTGCAAGACATTACACAAAACAAGGTACAAAAGTCTTAACAGGCATTCTGTTTGTGCTTAAGAGTAGTTATCAGACTGAACCTCAGTAGCTGTAAATTGTCATGGTTTCAGAGACCAATTATAATTAATCTCTTTCTAGACAGGAATGTATGTTAAGGGAGATTTCCTGAGAGGTCAGCTTTTAAACATCCTGTGTCCTTGATTCTAAATATGCAATTTCCATTTCATTCACCTGTGTTCTTCCCTTATTACTGAGGAACGGTGGTGCATAAATCAGTTGCCACTGTCAATTTAAAGCCTACTGTGTTTGCAGACATGCTTCATGGTTCACGCGGGAAAAAACCTTTACTCGGACAGTGCTTCTCCGTAAGTGATGCAGTTGGGAGGGAGCTAAAGGAGAGAGCGGTGATGCAGTGAGGATTGCATAAACTTGTGTCTTCTTACAAGTAGGAGAGATAGTCAGAAGAGAAATTCATATTTGTAAATGGAGCATTTAGCGATCCTGTTCTCCTTCTGTGCTGTATTACAAAAATAGCTAGTTTAACTGGGGATATACTTTGTGAGACTTTTGTTCTGTCTAGACAAGAGCCGGTGATCCTGGGTTTCCTAGCTGATTGATCACCAATTGCCAATTAGCTCAAATTAATGAATACGATTGTAAACAGTAGTCTGAACATGTCAAAGATAAACTCATATTTTGTGGAGCTTCTAGCTTAACATTTACAGTAATCTTACTGACCTTGAATTAATTGGCAGTCAATTAACTCTAGCTAAAACAAGATCATAAACCGTAGCCTAACATTCATGTTATCTGGAATTATTTCCCTAAGTGGCACATGCAGAGTCTAATCTTTCAATGAAAATTAAACTCATTATGACATCAAACCAGACAGATATAATTTTAGAATCACTTTGCAGTGATATAATGACCATGCCACAAGCAGGAAGGAAAGAATGGGATGTGTCTGCCTGACAAGGTCTATGATGCCAAGTCCAGCCACCTTCCCAAGCTGTTCCTGCTGGCGAGTTGTACCTGTGGAGGACTGCAGGGACAGACATTTATAGCTAACAGTTTTCAAGCACATCCTGAGTCCCACTCAAAGCTTTCAATTATTTTATTAAAAGATGATAAACCATCATTTTTTACTATCTTATCTATAAGCGCAGTCAAATAGCTAAAGAATCAAGTCTTGAAAAATATTGCCTTAACAATGTTCATCACTGCACTTCCAAACATCATTGCAACTGGGGAGAGTTTAATAACAAACACCAAGTCATGTATTACAGTAAATTACATCTCTCTTATCATATACTGCTTTTGGCCAAGTTATTTTATGATTTTGAAAGCTGTAGACATTTAAAAATGGGAAACAAAAGCTTCCTTTTGCAAACTGGGAACAAATTTGATGAAATTCACCCCAGAAAACACCACAGACTATCAACCCATGTTACTCTCGGTTGGTTTTACTTCACTGTTATTTATTCCATATTTTGTGCTTTGTCAAACAAGCTGTCAGCAGCACACAGCAAGTGCAAGAGAAGAGTGGTTTATGGCTCTTTATCTTATTCTTTGCTGTTATTGTGATATTATGAAACCAGGCCTCTTGCAGATCAAGAACCACACTGGGCTCTCCAAGAGCACAGTGAAATCTTCAGTGCACCAGTTTCATTTAAAATATTGGGGTTTTTTTGTGATTATTAACTTAAGATGTGCCAGTTATGGAGAAATATGAAATTAAACTGATGCAGTTCTGAAATGAAGCTGCCCCTGCCCATATCAGTAGCTGGCATTGCAGGTGAATAGATCAAGAAGAGTAAATGTGTTGTAAACAATATGTTCAGGGAGGGACATGGTATAAATGACTTGGGTATCATTTTGTGTGTTATATCTGGCAATGGGAATAAAAGGTCTTAATTTTTAGTTATTAGGTTGGGGCAGGCTTTTCCTCTTGGAGAATACAGAATTTGCTTTTCTCCCTGCAGCCAAATCACCTTGGTTGTTCATTTAAGTGTGACGTATTTGTCCCAGATTCCACACAAAATCACTCACATGCAGGCTGAACTTTGGAAGCAATGAGAATACTAATTTTGTGTGCTTTTAAAATTAACCCTTCATTTGTTTGCTGTCAGGTACTGCACGAAGCATGGAGTATGACCAGTCTCCCACCTCACCTGGGCAGGACATCCAGGAGCAGAGTGGGATCAAACCTGACCCCATCTCGCAGGCCCCTGCTCCAGCCTCCATGGAGCAGCCAAGTGCCCAACCTGAATCAGCTGTGTGCGACATCTCAGAGGAGCTGAGCAGGCAGCTGGAGGACATTATTAAAACCTATGGGTCTGCTGCAAGCCTGATGGAGAAAGAGAGCACCACTATGGGAACTGGCAGGCCTGAGAAAGGAGACACAGGCAGTGTGGAGGATGTAGAGTATGAAGATGCCAATGAAGAGTGTGAGAAAGAGAAGCTGGCTTCTGGGGATGCTTCCAGAGCAAAGGAGCCCAGCAGCAGCAAGGAGCAAAAGCTTGAGAAAAAAATCCTGAAAGGACTAGGCAAGTACTTATGTACTTACATAGTCCTTCTGCAGACACCAGTAAAACCTCCTCGGTCCTTGCTCTTGCACGTGTTAAGCCTCTGCTGTGGATGATAAGGACCTCCATTTGCCACTGAAAATGACAATATAACTTTTCTTTGAGTGATAATAATTTTCATTAATTACCAGACAGATACATGTAGGTTGTATCAGATATTAGTCCTTTTGAAAAGACAGAAGGTTAGGATTGTCTCTGATGTACTATTGGGCCACCCAAACTAGTTAGCCAAAGCTGTAAGTCTGATGACATACTACACAAAGTTGCTTCTTAGACAGAGGAAAAGCCTCTTGTGACTTCTCTTTTGTGCCTCAGTCATTTTTTACTTCCCCTGCTTTCTCTGGTATGCCTTCTTACCAGTCCTAACAGTGCTAATGGTACTACTGTGTGGTGTGGGCATCTGCAGAACAAATTCACTGTCATGCCCAGGTTATTCTTCATCTAGCAGACCTCCAGACTCATCACAGACTATATGAAATAAGGCAATAAAGCTATTCTCTCTAAGCACAGTGCTTAGAGAGCAGCTTGGCCATGGCAGGGCTCTGTTAGCTGAGATCGGGAGAAGTCTCGGCGAGCTTTTGTGCAGTGTGTCCTTTCTGCTGGGCAGCCGCTAGAGAGCAATGGAGTTACAGCTCAATCTAACAAACATCTCATTTATTTCCCTTCATACCTTTGACTCCCGCCAATCTGCAAGCCCCTCCTTTGCAGGAAAACCCAAACCCAAGCGCAAACTAAGCCTATAGAACGATCTGCCGGACATTATTACAGAGAAGGGACTAAACATGGGGCAGAGCAGGGAAATTTTTTTCCCAAATTCCTTGAATGTCCAAGAGAAAGAGTTCCTCAGTTTCTAATTGCTTTGGCATTGGTGCAGTTATTGGTACCTCTCCAAGATCAGTGAAAACACTACTGAAGCACAGTTCTTCAGCTGAACTTGCAGTGGTTTTCACTGCAGGACTTGATTTTAGCTCTCTTCAACTTATTTATACTGGTGCTGCAGAGTGAATTTAGTGTGAAATAGAGGATTTTTTTCCACTGGCAGTAGTCCTGGACTGCACTAGACTTAAGTTCAGCCTAAAGCAGATAGCAAATTTCCTTTCACGGCCTTGGGAAAAAGCAGCATTTGAAAAGGCATGGCCAAGCTCCTGGCAGCACAGCCATCCTTATCTCCAGGGATGCCAGGAACATTTTGTATTTGAAGAACAAGCAATGTTCAAACTCCAGTTCATAATCAGGGCTGAAATGAATACCAAGAGATATCAGAAGAGAAACAATACATAAATGGCTACACGGTGATCTAGCTATGTACACCCAGACAGTTATTAGACTGTGTCTGGAATCTGTACTCTCTTCACCAAGTCGGGGAATGTTTACACCACTATGACATAGCCCAGACCTGGCTGGTAGTACCCACTGCTCTCTGTTTTTTCCCCTCTGCACCGTAACTTCATCTTCCTTATGTCTTGTAAGGGTTGAGCAGCAGAGGACCTGAGTACACCAGCTTTGATCAGTTTTCACCTGCAAAGGTGAAATTGTCTAGTATTTGAGCCTTTGGGATCGAGGTCCTCTCCATCCTATTTCAGTCAAATGTGCCATATATGTGATCCACTCGTGTTGCAAAAACATTAAATAGAAATCAGACTATACAGAGAAAAAACATTTCATAGACAATCGTAGATAATGGTTTTGCTGGAAGACAGCATATTACTGAGGTCTGAAATGGAAGAAAACTCAAGCATGTTTGTTCATATGGGGAGAAGAAAAATCCAGGAATTCATAGCAAAAATTATTCTCTTCCTTTCAAAACGCCTCATTTGTCCCTGTATTTTTACAGATCCATGAAACAATTACCAAGTTCATAGCAGTAGTTCAGCTACAAACTACCAATACAATCAAATCTCTACCTTTTTTTTTTTTTTTAGGGAAGGAAGGCACCCTACTGATGCAAAGCCTGAACAAGCTGAATACTCCAGAGGAGAAGTTGGACCTGTTATTTAAGAAGTATGCTGAGCTGGTTAGTACAGCATTGGGTGTTTTTCTGTCTATACAAGTAAGGTATAAAATATATGCTATATATGTCAAACTTCATGTAGTAGTAGTGTCTGTCCTCTTAAGTGAATCCCAAAATATTTGTAAGCATCAAATAGTCAGATATGGGTGAGAAAGAGAAAAAAAAAGTAAAAAGTGAGGAAAACAAAGTGGATTTTGAGTTAAAAAGTCAACGAGGCAGAATATTTGTATTTAAAGGCATATCTACCAAACTGACCCACACTGGTGTCTGGGCTCCTGCCTTCACCTTCTGCAAGGAGTTTTGCATACCTCTCTATGCAAGTATTACTTTAATTTATGTATCTGTGATTTAATCAAAATCAAAATAATACAGGGCTTAGTATAAAATGCTAGGATGCAGAAAATAAGAAAATGGAGAACGAAGGCTGATCATGAGAGAAGGCACAGTGAAGAGTCAAAACCCCTGCCACCATAATGTCACCTCTGTAACAATGCCAAATACCTGACCGTTCTTTCCAGAGGAGAGATGAGTTATTTTATATCAACTATTTTCTTCTAAGTAGTTAAAGGACTCTATGTCCCTAAGCTGTGGAAATCTTAGAAATTAAAAGGCCACAGCATTTTACAGTTTGTGGAGCACTGAAAGATGTGCCAAGCAGAACATTGACTTTATAATTGGCTTTGTGCACAGATGTGTCCATATCCCATCAAAATGTGAGCTTCAGATTTTCCTTTCTTTCATGTAAAATTCTCTGATTTCATAAATTGGGTTCAGGCTGTTCATGATTTAGGTCGTGCTTAAAGGGACTTCATACCCACAGATTAACTGAAATAAGTCATCATCTTCCTCTATAATTTACTCTCCACTGCATTCAAACATCATTGGAGCACTGTATAAAACAGCAACAATGCTGCCAGTAACTCATGCAGTAGAAAGGTGCTAAAACATAAATTCAGAGTGTTCAGTTTTGACATTCTCTGCAATGTCACTGAAATAATTTGATAAATAGAACTGAAAGCAGAAAACAGATCCTTGGGGAGGGAACTGTAAAATATGACACCTGTTGACTCTCTTGTTGGAGCTGCACATCATTCCCCTGCACTCACAGATCTTCCCAATCATACTAGGTTAATAATTAATATTCCTAGTACCATATTATTAGATAATATAATCTTCATATCAACTGTTATTATGAAGATTTGCACATTGTAGCTCATGAGCTTCTGATTTTCAACCAGAAAACATCTGGACTTCAGAAATGTCTTGAAATATATGCACACCTGTAGTACAGTGAGGAGGGCTGTCGTGTGTTGGAACAGGAGAGGAAATCCTTAAAAGCATCAAAGGAGAAATGCTTCTTTGACATAACTGACACAGTGTTATTTGCTGTGCAGGAAATTTTTTCAAAACAGCCAGTAATAGGCACATGTCAGAAGAAATGAGCAGTCTGTACTAGGTCTGCTATTAGCAGTTCTGTTGATGTTCCTCCTTTCCCCTCCACATTCAACCTCCTCCCCGCCAGCCCTCTAGGAAAGGCAGGAGCTGTGCACCCACAGGAACAGGCTCCCAAGTGAATGTCAGGGATCGTTTATGTTTTCTACTGTAATTACATGGAGCCAAAGAGCCCAAAAGATGTTTGATTCACCATAACCTACCCCTGTTGATGATGGAACCTCCAGAAACACCACTGATGGACAGTCCCACGTGCACCCATGAGCAAGACGAATGTGGCAAGAGGAGGTGCCTACACATTGTTTTGGGAAACTCTTCCCTGAAGACCGTTCTCTTCCATCAGCAGCAAAGACCTCACATAGATGGCAGCCTTGGTCTCCAGAACCTCTTTTGATATTTTGTTGGTTTTTTCCTGTGGTTTTTTGTTTGTTTGTTTGTTTGTTTGTTTTTTTTCCCAGCAGGTTCCTGGGTATCCAGGAAGCCCCTTTTTTTTCAGGAAGATGCAAAACAGAATGAGAAACTATTGTATTATCTCATGATCTGGAGAAATCTCACAATGTAAAGAACTACTGGCTGCTCCATTTCCTAACATAACAACAGAAATACTCAAATTAAAACCAAAGGAGGAAGGGCTGAAATGGTGTGACAAGAGTATTAAAAATTATGTTCATCCACCCACATTATAGCACACTTAGGACTGTTGCAGAGAGCAGGCTTGGGACTCCCTACCAGTCGCTTGCTCATCTCCCTTTATCACTGATAAATACGAAACATTTCCTAAGAGGTTAAGTATGGAGAGTTTCCCAAAACCAGAAGAGCTCATTTTCTTTTGTTTGTTTTTTTGTTTCCTGTACCTCTTTGTTTCATTTTAATCCCTGTTCCCTACTCAGCTTGAAGAACATCGTGCTGAGCAGAAAAAGCTCAAGTACCTGCAGAAGAGGCAGACCCAGATTACCAAGGAGAAGGACCAGCTGCAGAGTGAGCACAGCCGAGCCATCCTTGCCCGCAGTAAGCTTGAGAGCTTGTGTCGGGAGCTCCAGAGGCACAACAAAAACCTTAAGGTGAGTGTTGACCTTATCAAGGTCAACAGCTGGGGGCAAAGAAGATGCAGATGCCTTCCCATTTTTCTGTACTATCAAATCAAAGAGACATTCACATCCACACGTACAATGTATAATCATATATGTGCTCTAGACTTGAGGACTGTTTACACCAAGACCCCTTTATTCCTCATTTGGAGATATCCAAGCACTTTTGAACATTGAGTTTGCCCACATTAGCTGTAAGCCCTTTGTATTATCATGGAGCTCAGTGCAGAGAAAACCTGTGATGCTAACAGGCCAGGTCCCCGAGACTGCAGATGCCAATGCGTGTGTGTGGACAGAATAATGGGAACACCAGCTTCGCTCCAGGGGACTCACAAAAGTCTGGTGGATGTTTTCATTTAATCTGAGCACTTGGGCTTTTTCAAGTGATCCGTGAGGGTTGGTCAGTAAGGTTGTTTGCCTCAAGATATCAAACCTCAAGACAGGAAGAATGCCAACGCTGTTTGTGGAAGCCGTTTGGATTAAGAGGATCAGTTTAAAAAGGAAATTTCCAGGAGTGTCAAAGGCTGGGATCCATATGCCACGTCTGCCTATTGCTTGGTGCATCATGCCATTTAAATGTGAAATTTATAATATGATTATGCTTCTTGAAAAATTTTAGGTTCAAGAAGTATATTTCTGTTGTGAAATTGTTTTTTTTTTATTTCAGAGGACATGTTAGTGCTGGTGGTGGTGGTATTATTATACAAAAAGCCTCTGCTTTGATCTATTCAAAATCCTTCTTTATGGGGATATAGTTATGTGTAGAATTACATATACGAATTGTCAGCAGCAAGAATTTCACCTCATATAACCTCTATTAACTGTAACGGATTTCCATTCATTTCCACCAGCTCAGGAGCAAGCCTTCAGGGTCTAGCTCTGAATTTCATTGTACATTGCTAAGAATATAGCTAGCAGGGGGAAAGGCCTTATAGACACTCAAACTGTGCACTAGTAGAAGGACAAAAGCAATTTAACAGATAGTTGGGAAAACTACCGGTAAATCTCCGTGTGTTCAGTTATCGTAGTGCAAAACTGGTAGTGCCGACTGAATTTGTGCCTGTCATTTGTACCAGACCTGAGCTGTACCTTGATATTGATCCACTAGACTGGTTTTGGGCAAAATCTTTCAACAGAAATACAAGCTGATTTTAAAGAGGTTTAAAAGTACAGTATACGGTGCCCTTGCATAGGCTTAACTGAGCTTTCTAAAATAAATAAATCGTATCAGTGGAACAAATCAGTGGAAACTAGGGTATAGAGAAAAACTAATTATATTTGGACAACATATTTGGAACAGGTTTTGTTGAACTTGTCGCACAATTTCCCAGTTACCATATGCTTATTAATCTCACTTCTAGAGAGCATGATTTTTCCTTTCTGTTTGCCTATAAATACTTCATTACACATTTCATCTTTACATTTTGGAAAGTCTCTTTCCATCATCTTTCTACTTGTTGGACTGTTTTACTCTGAGACTAGGTCCCCTAAATGAACCTATCCATTTCAGACTCAGTTCTGATTTTTATCCTGTGCCTATGCTACGTAAACCAGGAAAGGTACCTGAACTGATTTTGTAGCATGAAGAAGTGTTCAAATTTTGGCCACTTCTTTCTAAGAGTTTGGAGACCTTTTAAGAAACCCAGATTAATAACTTTCCTCTGATTCCTGTGCTTTCAGTGTAAAAAAAACCCAACAAAATGAAATAGGAAGACAAAATACACTTGCAGAATGAATGACGATTTAATTAGTAAACAAAGGAATTCAATATCTTTATCCAGTTTTGTCTCTCTGAGAATTTTATCATCATCCTTGGAATATTTGCCTTTAAATTTTAACTCCCGGAGATTCATGAATCTCCAGAATCTCATCTGTTTATTTAAATGAGTGGTTTCCTTTTGGTTATAACTATACTGAGAGGGCCCAAAACGGGACAATCCATCAAATGTTATTTTTAAAATCTCCTGCTTAAGTAGCTTTCATTTTGGTTTTGGCAGGACAGAGAAGCTGATTCATAATTTTTTTGCACTTGGGATTAGCACTTCAGATTATGTTCCAAAGTGTGGAAAATAAAAACTGTAGAAGACTGTGTCATTTCAATAGCAAAGGAGAAACTTGGACTGGCCAGATAATGAACTTCCTCTGATTTGCCATGTGGTACATTATATGCACATCACATCATGTAAATGTCATCTTCACTCATCTGGTGTGTGGAATTCCCATTAACTGGAGATCGATGCAGCCAAGTGGTGATGAATATGCAATGTGGAGCTGCGCTGAAAATCCACAGAGCAGAGCAGAGAAGAAAAATGTCTGTTTAGTATTGGATACTGGTCTCAAAATCTGACTTACTTACAGTCCAGCTCTTCAGATTATTTCTTTGCAGTTACACTTCACAGCAGAAAACAGGCATTTAATTCTTCCTCCAAGAAAAGTGGAATGAATGTTCATGAAATAGCAGAATGCATTCCCACTGCAACAGAGTAACTCTGCTAAGACCAACAGCAATTCATTTTTCTGAGTGTTCATGTCCTGACAGTTTTCTGATAGTTTGGTGATTACCTAGTATCTTGCAGTGACATGAACATCTCAGGTCCCTTGTCCTTCTGCTACCAGGAATTAAGCAATGCCTTTCACAGAAATGTCACAAAAGTTAACAGCTCGATTATGGGCTCAGGTCCAAGCTGACTCAGATCGTGGTGCTTGGGAATGATGAGAACAGTTCACTGAAAATAAAGAGTCTATGCTCATATCATCTTGGCTAATAGAACTTCAGCAGACCAAATCTTCCTGAGTTGCCCCAGAGAGGCAAGAACATCAGAGACAACCTTGCCCTTCCATTTGCAAATTGTCTCACAATCTAGTGATAAATCCCAAACTGCAAAATATCCTTGTCTTAATTTTACAAGGTTTCATTCAATACATTCTTACATTTTTAGCAGTAAAAGATGAGATTGATAGCAGCACTGCAGTAGGATGCAAGAACATATCTTTCATAGGATATATATATGGAGCACAAAGAATAAGAAAGAGCAGATGAAAGGGAATAAGAGTTTATGGCTGGACACATCTTACGTTTTCCATAATGTGAAATATAAAAATAATTTACAATGTTTCATTTTCCTCATTAAAATGGAGCACACAATTTAAAAATATTGAAAGAATAAGCACAGAGTGAGGCAGCTGACAAGGCCAAGAGTGGTTTGTGTGTTATGAATTTACCTTGATGATGCTGAGAAGTCACTACTCCAAACACCTTCTGCTTTGCTCCCTACAACCAAGCAAGTCAGGACCTCTGGACTCCATACAGCTACTTCAGCTGCAACAACAGCAACACAAACCAGAAGCCAGTCTTGAAGTCTCCAGTCTGGTCAAAACTTCAGGATATTACTTTACACTATGGAGTCCTGAAACAGGAAAGACTAAGGAAACTCTTGGGGAAAAAGTGCATTTCCTCTGGTCATAGGAGCAGGTATAAGCAAACAGCTGGGGCTTATCCTTCTGACAATAAAACCTGGGTGATGCCAATGATTTGGGGTTTGCCAGACTGTTCCTGCCCAGGTGACGTGGGTGAAGTGGACCTGGCCCTGCAGCCCTGGAGCAGAGCTGGCAGGAATGCAGGGCTCTGCTGGTGGCACCATGGACATCCAGCCCCCTCCCTGGCTCCAGTGCAGATGCAGCCTCAGCCATAGGCTGTTACAGCTGGTGAGGGCTCAGGTTTAAAGCAGATGCATCAAAGACTCACTGGTATTCCCACGGTATTATCAGTAGCACCTAGCCTCCCAGATTGAAATAGTATCACCTTAGGGACCAGGCACCAGCCTACCATCAGCTGGGAACTGTCAGCATCATGGCCAGCTCCATGGCTCAGCAGAGGTGTGGGGAAGAGTCAATACCTGTAGGTCTTTGCACGGTGCTGTAGCCACACAGTTGCCTTTCTGCTCACCCAGTTCCTTTTACCCACACCCACCCTTAATCTGTAACTGGGATCTCAAGGATTTAAAGAATCATTGCTGTTTTATGATGGACATACCCCAAGTCCCCCCTCCAACCCTTCTCCCCCAACAAGCAAATACCCTCCTTAAAGATCTTTTTCTCCAAAGGAGAAGAGGTCAAGAGAAGTACTGTGCCCTGCAATTAAATGCTTCCTGAATCAATGTCTTTAGCTATAAATCTTTGTACGGTTCCTGTGCTCTGTATAATTATTCTACCTCAGAAAAGAGGATGAGCAGGAAATAAGATTCCCTGAGTAATGCATGCATGGCTGCTGTTTGTTTACATTTGCATGATTGCTACTCCCAGGATGTCTCATTTCACCTTGTAACAGAACGGTTCAATGTGACATATACACAATCCACCATTTTTTTTGGTGTTATATTCAGCCAGATTTATTACTCCAGAGAGCTTTAAATCACAACAGTGATGTGTTACAATATCATTGGTCCACTGAAACAGTGAAGTATTTTTGAGGAAGGACATTTAGAAGCCATAGAAATAGGACTCGAGGCATGCAAGTTCAATTTCTCACTCTGACTTCTTGAAGTGAAATCATCTGGCCATTCTTCTTGCTCAGGGCTGCACCTATACAACAGAGAACTAAGAGGCATGAACAGCCTTTTGAACAGTGTATTAGAGGTAAAATGGAGTTCTGACTTGACCAAAGCCATCTAGAAATTTCAAGTTACATTTGGCAAAGTTTTGAACATAAAAATGATGACTTTGTAAATATACCCTTTCAAAAGAAAATTAAATGTTCCATTTTGAAAATGATATAGCAGTGGATTTAAACACACCTCCTGCATAGCATTTTAAAGTCTACTTTGGAACAGCATTTCTGTTTCAATATTTTATTAGAAAGGGTTAAACAAAATGTAACTACAAACAGAACACAGTTCAATTTCTGGTCAAGCAAAATGCTTACAGGCTAACTCAAAATAATTCTCACTGATTTAAAAAAAAAAAAATAAAAATTAGAGAGCTTCTCTTTCACCTTGCTGCAAATTTTTCTTGTGTCCGATTTCTAGTGCAAGTACTGAACCAGGAACTCCTCCCCCAGGACATTTGCCCACCTGCATCTGAAATCCTTTCTTCCTCTTAAGAGGGAGAGTCCTTCTGGGCTCTCATTTTGTTTTCCTCTGTGAGTACACACGCGTGTTCTTGTGTAAACAGCAGAGCACAGCAGGGCTTCATGGTGATTTCTGTGCACTACAGTATTATCAGCACTAATGGTTCTGATACTTTCCTCCCATCATCCAAGTCATTGTCATCTCTATCACTCCCCAGTCAGCATAAGAACAGACAGGTCCCCTGTCTTGCATTGTGCATGCTAAGTAGATATTGGGCCATTTGGTATTCATCTTACTTTAAGAGTAGGGGCTGAATCAACACCTTTTATGTCACATTTATGATATAAATTATACTTCATTAGAATCAGCTAAGGCTTTAATTCAAGCATATTTATAGAAAATATCCATATGCAGTGTTATCAGAGATTTTTATGTAAATTACTATACTAGCTCAAATCTTATTATAGTATGCATTTGTGTGCCGTGGAGTGGGTTCTTAGCATGGTTCTGGAAAGATTTGTAACTGCAGCAGATATGGTCCTAACCACTTTACGTCAGGATTACATTCCCCAGAAAGGCAGACTGCCCAGAAAGCAAATGAATAGGGAATAAAAATAGTCCATATTTCTGGATCCAAATCAATGAATCCATATTCTTTATGAATAAACAATTACAAATCAGCATGTCAATAATTGTTAAAAAAAAATAATCCATCGATCTTTCTCCAGGCAAAATTCTGATTCTTTGATTCTGTAAGAAGCATCCCACCAGCTTTCCTTGATTCCATTACCTAGTAAATTAGCACAAACATTTGTGTCAGTTAAAAGTTAGGGAAAGAAAATTGAGGAATTGGGAGGAGTTCTACAGGAAGTGATGGATTAAAAAAAAAATAAAAATCCCAAAGACCATAAATTTGGTATGAGGATTCCTAGTTAAAAGGAGGCATTTTAAAGAGTGACTTTATGCAGTCAAGAAGAATTTCAATAAAAGAGCTTTTGTCTACTTTCAGTATCTTCCAAAGCAAAAGCTGTGCTGCAGTATCATGAATCAAGACACGCATGTGTGTCCCCTTTTCCAGGCTTGCTTTGATCTGAAACTGCTCTACATCCATCTTTATAAATGTAAATTCTTAGTTCCGTGATTTTTGTAGGGCCACTGTGTAATTTGCTCTGTAAATTTAGAATCATTCTTAATGCTGGAGTAGATGAAAGCAAGGAAATCTCCAAAGAGGAATGCAAACACATATAATCCTTCAAAGGGAAGCCTTATGCTACTCTGAAACAGTATCTTTCTAGAACCACTTATTATGAGTCTTACATGACTGTGTTCTCTCCCATCTAAAATCAGGAGGAAACAATTCAGCGGGCACGGGAGGAAGATGAGAAGAGGAAAGAAATAACTAATCATTTCCAGGGCACACTGAGTGAAATCCAGGCTCAGATTGAGCAGCAAAGCGAGAGGAACATGAAGCTCTGCCAAGAGAACACGGAGCTGGCAGAGAAGCTGAAAAGCATCATCGACCAGTACGAGCTGCGGGAAGAGGTGAGAGCAACACCCCAGCTACCCACGGGGCAGGCAACAAAACGTCTTCCCCAAGGGGAAAGCAGAAAACATTGCCAGCCTATCCTCCCTACTGGCTACCGCTCGGGTGTCTTGCAGAGGTAGCAGGGGTGGCCCCCACCATGCTTTGCTGCGGACTATGCGTGGCAAACTCTGCAGGCATGGAGCTGTGAGGGCAAGCACCCTGCCTGCAGGGAGGGGGGCAGAGGCACCCAAGCAGCAAGATGTGCCAGCTGCCCCCCAGGCTGCCCCCCAGCCCTCTCACAGCTCCCACAAATCCCTGGGGACTGCTTCTAGTACCACTCTCCTGCTTCCTGCTAAGCCCTCCCTGAGCACTTCCCAGGCCCCATGTTTTCAGGCAGCCTGCATTTGGTGATGCCCAATATACTTTTGTCCCCTCCAGACACAGGTTGCCGAGAAGGGCACTGATGTAAATGCTTTGATCCTTCTCCAGAAGCAGAACATCAAGAAGACAGATAAAGGAGAACCTTTGCATTGCAATAGGTTCATTGCACAATGCTCACCATAAGATCTAGCAGATAACAGACAGATGGGAAATGATTCCTTCTGTAAATGTTAGAACTGGTCAGAAAATTTTGACACAAACCCCAGCCCCCTTCAGTAAAATCCCAAACTACATTTTTTTCTACCTTTTTTTTTTTATTTTATGACAAATGCTAACAAATACCACAGCAGGCCTTTTTAATGTTTCGAAATACATTTATTGTGAGTCTCAGTGCACCAGACAATGTTATTGTACTGAATAAAACATAAGTAATCTGTCCTTACAATATGGAACGTCCGATACAATATATGCATTTCCAAATCTGTTGCATCATGTATGAAAGCTTATGCTGAATGAAGTCAATGTTTGTTCCTGTCTTGTGGCTTCTATGAGAAGAAAATGTAAAGCAGAGGGATGCACTCAGAACATTTGCTTCTGTGAATTTTATCTAAAAGAAGCAAGAGTGAAGAGGGCTATCAGCAACATTGTCCTCCTGAAGGTCACTGTGGAGCCAGACAATTTACAGGCCAGAGGACACCTCTGGTTTACTTGCTCTGATCTCCTAATCCCCACTCATGTGGGGTATAAGCTGTGATGCACACACTTCCAAGTAGTGCAGGTGCAAAGTGTCTTTAAATATTTATCCATACAGTGGCTTAAATCTGCTGGCTACTTAACAGCTCAAAAACAGTGTGTCCCCTGCATATTTATTATTGATAAGCAATTATTTGATCTTCATTTATATTGGATTATACTGATGACTTCAAATGTAGACCACAAAACTGGCAAAAGTGCTAAGGTTCTTTCTTTCTTTTTTTTTTTCTTTCCCTACAAGAAGTCAAAATGGGCAATGTAAACAGGTTCCCCTTCCCATGCAAATTCTGGCACAGTTTGTTGTTATCAGTGCTGCAGGTTTTTAGTAATTGCAATAGGTTGGGAATTGTCCTGTTTTGCAATAGTTTTGTCTTAAAATTCTTCAAGTAGATAGCTGTATATGCATGAGCATGAAGGTCTGTGTGCATAATTGAACCTGCACATTCAATGGAATTTATTTTCTTACAGCACCTTGATAAAATATTTAAGCACAGAGAACTTCAACAGAAACTGGTGGATGCCAAGTTGGAGCAGTCTCAGGAAATGATGAAGGAAGCTGAGGAACGACATCAGAAAGAAAAGGAATACGTACCTATCCTTCTAATCTGTCTTTTATCTAACTTCAGGCCAAAAGAAGCCCTGCATGATATTTCACTAATGTACTGGTTCTTCAGGTCTGAGCCAGGATATGGTAACAGAGATGTTTTTATTGCTGCTGTCAATGTTCAATGTAACAAAACAGCCTGTGAAATGCTGCTTTCATTGGCATCTACAGTTTTTGAGGCAAACTGCAGAGTAGTGGGTTAGAGCATAGACTGCTCTAGCTAATTCACCATTACTACAGTTAATCCACTGTGACATTGGGTCAAGTGATGGCATTAGTTTTCAAAGGGCTCTGATATTTGATAGTCCATCTCCCCACGTGACAAATGAGCACATTTAAACAATCAGAGAGAGGAAAAAGAACATGGAGTTAAAGTGAGACGGCTGAAGGCCAGGGTCCACCCAGGCTCTGCACCCTGGGTGATGTTCTCCTGTGAGTCCACTTTGACAGAGGAGGAGGCCACAGGAGCTGCTTTCTGTGATGGAGCCTCCTCTCTTTTGCAGAGGTTGCCCTCCCCACACTGCTATTCCAGTACCGTTGTCAGGCAGGAAGGGGGGACACCTCTAGCAGGGTGACAGGAAGAACAGCTCCAGACAGACACAGCTGGGATGGGAGGATGCACCCCTCCCTGGTCATTTTGCAACTCAATTAGACCAAAATTAATTTTCACAGGCTGCCTGAAATTTTCACAGCCATCCTAACATCTACAAAAGATCAGAGTTCAACACTGACACCTACTCCCTCTTCTCAGAAGTGGCAGCAGCTGAGACTCTTCAGGGCGGGGGAGCAACAGGCACTCCTCAGATGGAAGAAAGCCTTAGTTCTCAGCAGTCCTCCAGCTAACTCAGGAGCAACACGAGAGAGCTCTGAAGAGAGGATGTTTATCCCCTCCCTGTGTCTGGAAAGAGATATATTAGTGCAAGCATGCCCAAAGTATCATAACATACGGATGGAAATGCGGGGTTCTAAGACATGTGGAGAGAGCACAAGGGAAACAGAACAAAGACCTCTTACCAAAAATTGCCCATAAGAGCATTTATCCTCTTTCTCTGCAGCTAGGACACCCACTCCTGCTCAGCTTTACTTACAGCTAAAGACTGAGGGAGAAAATGAGCTGGCTATTCTCCATGGGCACATCTGCATGTCACTGCATGACTATCCGTGGTCTGAGTCCTCCCTTTCCCTGTGGGGCCTATGTAAAGCCAAAACCCCAAACTTCATTCATAACACTTTAAAACCCCAGGAAACTTTTCCAAGAAATCTCTTACATGACAAAGTAAATCTGGTCTTACTCTACCACAGTCACTGGGAGTTTTGCTACTGAGTACCAAATTTCAGATGCTGGAACAAAAAAAAACCAAAACTAAACTAAACCAAAATAATCAAAAAAGTTGTGAAAGACATGGCATTGGTTCTAGGGAAAAGTGATATATACATCCTTATATCAATGACCTTTTTTGCTTTTCCTCACAGAACATGAGTTTTGGGGCTGCCTATTGCCTGTGACTGGCCCTGTTTCTAGCCAAACCTTCTTTGTGTATTTTATCCAGAACTGATATGCACAGTTTTGTTATTTTTATTTCTTTTAAAGCAGAAAGTGTCATCATCATCTACATTTGGGAGTGAGAGATTTTCTTTGTGGGTTTGCTGTATGTGTGTCTAGCACCTATGAAATAAGAGCTTTGAAAACAAGCTGTAAAGCCCCTTAGTGGGTGTATAATAATATGCACCATGTACAAATAATATTTTTCACACTGTCCAAACTAATGCTTAAAGCCCTGCCTTTGAGGTAGGCTGGTGATGTATGGCTAACATCACCTCAGAGCAAGGTAGATTTAGCTGAAGAACTTAAGTGACTGGTCAAAAGCCATGCAATGAGTCAAGAAACAAGTAGCATGTCACGATTCATTGCAGGTCGCCCAGCACCCAGAGAGCTGGCCTACACTTGTCTCCCACCTCAGTCATATTGCTGAGCACTTAGTCCCTCCCACGCAGCTGTTCTGCTAGTGTCTGTGGGAGAAATGTGTGTGTATATGAAATCAAGGTGGGTTTGATGGAGTCCTCTCCTTTAGCTGTATCTCTCTCCAGCTCAGTAATGCAGAGTCAGAGTCTGACTGCATTTCATCCTCCCATCAATTGAGAAAAAGATTTTCAGAACTATACACCAGTTCTCTCCATATAATTTTTTTACATCCCTGTGCATGACTTTTGCTGAAGGATTTTGAAAAAAATCTTCAAAAATTTTTTTTTCTGTGTATTCTTTTACCTATTTGATTACTCCTTGAAGGCTCACTTTGATGTCTTCCTATGCAGTTCTTCCATGTAGAAATCCTTGCCCCTGTATAAAACTTCTTTACCTCAGACAAAGAGGCACGTCCCTTCCTGCAGCCTCTGTACATCTCATCTCAATGGACCGATCATCTCACTACTTGCACGATTCACTTGCACATGCAGCTAAGAATGTGATTCCCTATATAAGGAGCAATGGTTCATATACTGTGTGACCTTCCCAAAGGGCCAACTTTATCTAAGAATGCAATTTTACTACCATTCTGTAACTGGTCGGTACTACTTGAACTTCCTTCCTAAACCACACATTTTCAGCAATTTTAATGCAAACTTTGATGTGCAATTAATTGAAGTTTAAAGTCTCTGTGGCTTTCAAGTATATGACTGGAAGGTATTGATCAGGTTTCTACATAATTGGAATTTGCTGAGTGGCAGCAAACAGGGAAGCTTAATTTTCATTAAGCCAGTCCATAGATTCATGTCATTAAATGGGAATGTATGTTCCTAGGGACTGTATGTCTTAGTCCTGAGCTTGGTGTGACTGTCTGGTCTTCCAGCAGCTATCACAGCTCTAATCATACAGCATAACATCACCACAATTCACTGAAGTACTGCTGTGTAAACACCACATGCAATATTTATTCATTTCTTTATACTTCATCCTCCTTGTTGCCACTTTTTAGCCTATTCATAAATGTATCAGTTCCCCTGATTCATTTTGTCCCAGCTTAGTGTTTGCAGATGACCTCAGGCTGCCTATGAGTGCATGCTAATTTGAGCAAGCCTCTCTGTGGCTTGCTTCTATTATTACAGAAGAGTTTATTAACTCTTGGATTTTTACTGGCTGCAGAAGCTATGTGGGTCAACAGGAGAGAAGAAGGATTTCATTAACAGGCAAAAGAAGCAACTTTTCTTTGCCTCTCTCTACATCTCTTGAGCTGGGGCAGAAGACATGGCGTGGGAAGTGGGAACTTTTCATTATCCCAGGCACACTGGGTACGAAGGGAACGCTAGGTGGGATTGAAGCATTACAGATAAAAGCCCAGTTCTTGGAAATAATGTCTGGCCTAGAGACTGGGTAGCTCTGGAGGTTTTCAAAGCACTTTTCATTCTATCATTCAAATCACACACCATATAATTCCTAAAAAAAACAACCCCAAAGCCCAAACAAGTTGATAACAAAGAAACCTGAAAATTAAAAAAACAGATTTTATCCAAACTTAAGAAAATTCATTCTTTTTACGTGTGTAAAACATACCCTTTCCCAAGAAAAAAAAAGGCACAAAGTGAGGCTCATTTAACCTAGGCCTACTCTTTACTTGCTATGACACATACTATCTGAAATTTTAGTCAACAAGATCTAAATTCAAGAATGTGACTTATCTCCATTGAACCAAACATCAAACTAAATTCTCAAAATAAATATTAAGAGGCATGTATACAACAAACAGAACATGGTATATCTTCATACAATGCATATTTGAGCTGTAAAACGTAATTTCTAGGAAAATCTAGATGGTAAAAATTCAGTGGTTCCAATTCAAAAGGCCAAACTGATGGAGGAAATCTTTTTCTAGAGTTAATATATATATTAGACTTGTTGCCTGTACAGATATATATATAGGCAATGTAATATATACACAGGTGACAAATGTAATTCAGATAGTCTTTGTGCCACAAATAGCGAGGCAATGGGAACAAATTCATTATGTCGTTCAGTCAGCATTTGTAGGGTACATCCTCAGCTCTTTTGCCAGGTGGTATTCAAGTAGTTTACACCTGCTATTTCCAACAAAATGGTTAAAATAAAAGTTTCCATTAGGGATCAAATATATTTTCTGTATGTGGTTCTACTCACCTTTCACTTCCAATATGAGAGTGGGATCTATTGACTTACATAATGCTTTTTATTTCCAATATATTGTCAGAGAACAACTGTGCAATTAAACAGAACAATTTAATCCCACAGAACAAAGTCCTGTGGTAAACTAACGTGCTTATATCTCATTTCTCAAGCTATCATTAGCATTCTTTTTGAAAAATGCATTTGGCCTAACCAGTAAAATGTTTTATAAATGTTTGGTAAGCAATAAGCACATTTCTCTAACACTTCAGTAAATATTTCCTGCTTTCAGATTAAACCAATTGCTAGGATTTGGAAGTGCTGACTCAGAACTGCAGTCTGGAAAAGTCTGTGTACACCTCATGGCTACAATACATTCGGCCTCAACCAACCCTCCATCTGCAGCCTGCGCATCACACTGTCATTTTGCCAAATAACCTGAAGTAGGGAATCACAGCTTCCCAGGAGTGGCCAGGGATGAAAGTGCAGTCAAGTTCTTCCTGGGCTGCCTCCTTGATCTAAGTGAGGCACTTAATACCCTGAGTTGGGATTCTCTGCTGAGGGCATGTCAGTGCAAATGGATCCCAAAGATAACAGACACCAATAAACGTATGACATTTACTATGCATTCCCTTTCTGAAAGCTCACAGGTTTTTTGAAGCATGTCTGACTGTGAGGATACCTGTACACTAAGTCCTGATCATTAACACAAAATGTAGTTTGTCATTCACAGGAGAGCGGGAATTTGGCCAGAGCTGTGCTGAAATGAAAGTGTAAGAAAGTATCACAACCACTCTCTAGACATCTGGTGAAGTTGTGGTTAATTCCCACACTTTTTAGAGCCCACTGTACTACACACTTCATTCCAAGTAGGTTTTGAACTCTGTTCACATACGCCTCTGGGAATCAGATGCCCTGTCCCATGTCTCAGGATAGCACTAAATACTCTGGCCTTGCCTAATTCCACTAACTGCATTAATAGAAAAGTTAGCTCACTCCCTATCAAGGCAGCAGTGACAGAAGCATAGCTAGCTGGAAGATGATTTCCAACTGGTAAACTACGGACCTAACAGTTTTCTTTCTGTTGCCCAAAACACAGCTCCTGAACCAAGCCGCAGAATGGAAGCTTCAGGCCAAAATGTTAAAGGAGCAAGAGACTGTCCTGCAGGCACAGGTGATGTAGGAGAGGTGATTGCATGGTGTGCCTTTGTTTCCCAGTTCTTAACCCATGAGGCACATTTCAGGTAGAGTATCCAAACTACTTTTTATGTATTCCTTCCAGCCTCATTCTACATCCCATAAGCTATTGCAAAGGAAACAGGTTATTTTCAACCCAACTGTAAGGTAATGCCCATACCGCAAATCATACTGTGGCATGTGGGTTGTTAAGTCTGGAGAAGGGAAGGCTCTGGGAAGATCTTACTGCAGCCTTTGAAGATTTAAAGGGGGCTTATACTAAGATGGAGAAAGAGTTTTTACCAGGGCCTGTAGTGATAGGACAAAAGGTAATAGGTTTAAATTCAAAGAGGAGAGATTTAGGTTGGGTATAAGGAAGAAATTCTTTACTATGAGGGTGGTGACACGTTGGAACAGGTTGGCCAGGGGAGTTGTGCATTCTCCATCCCTGGATGTGTTCAAGGTCAGATTAGAGAGAGCTTTGAGCAACCCGATCTAGTGAAAGATGTCTTTGTCCAAGGCAGGGAGGGTTGGACTACACTATCTTTAAAAGTCCCTTCCAACCCAATCCATTCTATAGTGCTATGATTTATGAGAGTTTACCTTACTCAGCCACACAACAATGTGTGTGCCTGGGCTTGGTTATTCACCATAACTACCCTTCAGGCAGGTTTCTAATCCATCAAACCACTGGAGTACATACATATTGTGAAGCATGTTTACCAAACTGGAGCTGATGTTATTTTCTGGACTGGGGTGAGAAGGCAGCATTTTCATGAACTTTATCAGGAATTCTCCCTACTAAAAAGGGGACTCTAGGATTTCAGTGTTTGGTTGAAATGTGAAACATTCAATAAAATTAAATTACTTGCCAAAATTACACTGAGTCAGGCTGTAGTCAAGGGCACTAAAAACGAGAAGCAAGCAGTATATACTACACTTTGAGAGAAATACAATAATTGACCTTAAATACAAGTGAGAACACCAGATAACATGCTGGAATTTCACACTAAGAAGAGACAGTGTTGGTAGATTTTCCTGGACATACAGAAACTGTCGTGTAGATTTATCTCCTTTGACCAGTCTGTGAGAAAGATACACCCTAGCAGAGCTTTGGGCAGGGAAGGGCATCAGTCCTTGAGCCCCATCTGCAGCTACCCATCTCGTCACCCAACAGGAAGCCCTCTCCTAGCCCTTGTTCACACTTAATTGTACTGGTAAGTTGTTTCAGCTCTGTAGACCTTGAAAATGGTCTAACTCCTACCTGTTGAACAGTCAAGAAAGGCTAATGGTACACTGATAACTTGGAAATGTGCTAAGAGGGGTTTGAACCTTTAGGTGCCTTTTTCAAAGGCTAAGATAAGCTGGTGGCCATGGTAGAGTATCACATAAACTGATACTGACACCAGTTTGACAGGTTCTGCAATCAAACCTCAAAGGCCTCCAGCTGAGTCTGTCCCAACTGCAAACCTAGCTCCTAATTTTCTCAGAGTGGTTTTAATTAAACTTTTATGTTCAGCCAGAAAGAGTTTTGTATGCAGGGAAACAGTTTAATGAAACTGAAAGTATTGATAAAAACTAGAATATATTAAGCATATATTTGAAACAGTAAAATTGGTTTTAGAAAAATCCAGTCAAACAAGTCTGCAAAGTAATTGATAATAAATGTGCCCCTTGCAGACCTGCGGAGATGAAAATGAAGTGATTCACTTGCTGAAATGAGACATGCAGTTAGGTGTTCTGCTCAACTGTGAGAGCTCTGTCACTTACACAGTAGCCTCCATTTGGAACTATTTCGAATGATTTGGACTAATAATATTATTATTTTTATTATTATTATTTCCAGTATGATAGCACTGAAGGGCCTCCCTCATGGACTAGATTCCATCATGCAAGGTGCTGTGCAAGCACAGGACAGAAATAACATAAATTGCTCCTTAAAGCAAACAGCACAAAACAACAATTAGATATTAAATGAGGAGCAGCTGCATGGGCATTATGAGAAGACATGGTCAACGAGATAAGGAGAAGCCACAGTATAGCCCTCACCGTCTGCTGTAGTGAGTGAGGTACCACTCCATTTTAGAGGAGGCCATGACCACCCACAGCTTCTTTGAGCTGGAAGGAATCAGGACACATCAGCTTCACACCAGCTTGTCTCTGGGTAGCACAGTCCCTGAGATGGCCAAATCTGGCCCTCCAGATAGTGACAGGGATCTGACATCAGTTGAAGGAATCCACCCAAACCATAGTGGTGCTTCCCAGGATGCTGCACGCCCTCCCCAGGCATGCTGCTTAGGCAGACTTTTTTAGCTTCGTGCTTTGAAACAGAGCAAGAAGAAAAAAGTAATCTGTCTCCTTTAATTCTCAATAGCTGACATAGTGCAACCTCTGGGCTGTGGCAACTGAGAGGAATGGAACAGAGCTGAAGGGACATCCTTGCTGTAGCACCCTCACACCATGATGATGATGCTGAGATGCCAGAGGTGCTCACCTGGCAGCAGTGCTGCCTCCAGTCTCCCTGCCCAGGCTGTCTGGGGCACCGGAGGGGTGGTGGGCAGCAGCATGGGGCTTCTCATCTCCCTAACCAAGGAGCACAAGTGAATGCATGCTGCTGGTGAGAGACAGCTCTCACAGCCTCTCCCCAGACATATGAAAACATTCATTTATTATTCATATTTAAATTACAGAAGTTATCCTTGGTGCTATGGTACTGCCTAGAGGTCAGAGCTTGCCCTGTTCAAACCTGCAAGGTTTTTAACCTAATTAAACAATAGACAAATTTTGGAAAGGAAAAGCAGAAACAGAGAATTGAGAGGAATTGTTCTAAGACAACAGCTGTGGGCTAGGAGCCCTGGTTTGCTGGCTTCCACTCCTGCTCCCTCACCTGGCTTTGGGATGCTCAGGCATTTCCCCTTAGAGCCATGACATCTATTCCAAATGTCTCACTTGGTGTCAGTGTCCCATTTACGCTGTGATGCTTGGGCTGCTAAAACAAATCCCCCCGTTTCTGTCTGTGCGTAGGTCACCGCTCCAGCTTCAGCCTTGTATAAAGACACACATGCAAGCTTTACATCAGCTGGCTTCCATACTGGCACCCCACAGCTCTGCACGGATGAACAACCCATGCCTTCACCCAGCTCAGCAGGGCATGGCCATGGCGAGGGGCATCGTAACAAGTATGTTATGATGTATACCCAGAATGAACATGAAACATAACCACACCTGATTTCAAAATCAGAACAAACCCCACCCCACTATTAGCAAAATGTTCTAAATCGTCTTTTCCTCAGTAACTGAAGAGTAGTATCAGAGGAGGGTGTGGCAAAAAAAAAAGCTGGTAGCTAACAGTTTAGTCAGCTCCTGGCCGGTGGAGGGCAGCTCACCTCCAGACAGATGCCTGAATACTGCAGGCTGCTCTTGAACCTCCCATTGCTTCGTGCCCATTCCTCCTGAACCACTCTGTTATGCCAATCACTCTTTTTCTGATGAGAGATGTCAGGCTGAACAGATGAAATGTCTGAACACCTAAACACTGCTGGGGATGCTTTGACACCGTAAGGAAGTGGATGATTTGGAGCTGGTCTTCTTTACCAAAGAGCAGATAACTGTGCTTTAGCTATATAGCATCCTGCACGATTTTGGAGCTTTGAAAGTGCTTTTCCCACCCAGAACAAAAGAAAAAAGAACAAAAGGAAAAAAAAAAAAGCAACAGAAAAGACAACAGGAAAACAAGAAAACCTTACAGAAAAACTAGCTTTACTTTTAGAACTTTTCTTTTAAAAAAGAAAATCCACAGATTTTTTAATATAAAAATATGGTTTTCTGACAAAATACAATCACTGGTGGCTACCAGATGTAAAATGATGAAAAATTATGGAGCATAATAGTCTTAAATGCTGGCATGTGGCAACATATTTCCTCTGCTCTGCTTGCATGAAGTGAAGTAAACCTGGCAGAAGAGGCTGACACATTACTTTCTTTGCCTTTGCTGGCCTTGCCCACAGCTGCTGTCCACACACAGGCTACAAAACAGAACTGACAAGTTGCCCTCTCAGCTCACTTGAGCCATGGTGCAGGGACACAGCTTGAGGAATCCAGTGCAGGGTTGCAACAGTGTGAAGCAAAGGATGGGCTTCACTAAATGGTGGGACTACCTCTCATGCCAGGTAAGACAGGAAGGAAGCAGTGATGCTCCTCTTCAGTGGTGGAGTCCAGTGAAGCACATCAAGAGCTTCTTGGCTCCTGGCCACAGCCTGAGCCAGTGAGTGGGGACTGGAAAGATGGAAGAAGTGAAACTGTGGCTGCAGTGTGATATGGGGATGCCTCTTCCCCAGCTCACTCAGATGTCAGAAGCAGCTCTGAAATTACTGTGTGCACTTTTTTCTCTGTTAATCCAGATCACTCTCTACTCTGAAAGGTTTGAAGAATTTCAGAAAACATTGACTAAAAGCAATGAAGTGTTTGCCACTTTCAAACAGGAGATGGAGAAGGTACGTGGCAACTGATATGTGAACTCTGTGCTTGAGATTTTCCTTTTAGATATTGATATTTCTCTCTGTGATAATTTTATCTGGGATGGGATAATTTCTGCACATTTTGAAGAACAACCTTATCAACATTGTCATTATCAATATCATTATCATTGTCAATACAGGCTGGGGGANACACTCAGCTACAACTGACAGCACCTTAGACTTTAGCACTGGGAGCTGAATATTTCACTCTCCCTTTCAGTTAAAATCAAAATTGCCTGGAAGAATAAACATTTAACGTAAAACCTAATGTGGTGGTTGGGTGCAGACTCCCTCAGAAATACCAAAAAGGGGAATCTGGAGCTGCATTTGTCAGCCCACGTCTACACACAGGTGCTCAGATCCTCCTGGTAAAGAAAGGTTGACACAGGGTACACGTCTTCTCACTGATGTGGATAGAGCTGAAGCCCACCAACAGCATACCAACATTAAGCCCAAGTGACTGTTTCCTTGCAGCTGGTGTACTTATTTCCCATAATGAATGGGGGTCAAAAAAGAAACACACCCACAAGTTGTACCCGCTTTCATAATAAACAACATTCTGCTCTGCCACTAGGGCCCAAAATCCTGCTGCCTGATCTAGTCAGCCTCTAATGATCTTCACAGAGAGTTCAGTTTGCAGAAAATTAAAAGGCAGAACGGTGCTATTTAGCTAGTGCTGTGTTTTGGAGGTAGTATAGAGGTGACTAATTCAGAGGGAACCTCCTGGGCAGTGCTGGCTCAGAAGGTACAAGCCCTTCTTTAGCTTCCCAGCAAGCTAACACTGTGGTTCAGTAAAAAGACAAACAAAATGACACCTTTTCTTTGCCTTTTGGTTTTGTGACAGTTTGTACTCTCAGAGCTGGCTATACTTTTACCCACTTAATCTGCTAGTCCTACTTTAAGACTACAGACTGGAAGCTGAAAGTTATACGGCAGCTACTTAAAACCAATTCCATCCTTTATAGTAAATTATTACTTAGCACAGCCACTACAGCTGCTGGTAGCAGAGTTATGAATACAGCCAAAGATCTGAATAAAAGGGTTGCCTTAATTTTATCTACAGCATGGAATTCCTGTTGTGATTCATCTTTTCCTCCTGATTCTATAGATGACAAAGAAAATGAAGAAGTTGGAAAAGGATACTGCTACATGGAAATCCAGGTTTGAGAACTGTAACAGAGCATTACTGGACATGATTGAAGAGGTGAGCAGTCTTTTTCTTCTTAGGATGCACCTCTTTCCAAAAGCTTTAACTAGGAGTTGAGATGACTTGAAACCATCAGAAGTCAATGAAAAATTTGTTTTTAATTTAAGGATCTTTTTTTCAAGCTACTTTGAGAATTAGATTTCTTTAAAGAAAAAGACAACCCCAGCTGCTGCGGCTTTTACATTGTGCAGAGGCATTCATTACGTCCATGAGAAATTGAATTATGTAACTGTGAATTTTAAGCACTCTAAAAATGTGTGATCATTAATGCTCTCACATAGTAGCAAATTGGCATTAGTTCACTTCACACTACTTTCTTTCTGCATAAGAGCATCCACCCAGGGAATTAATGTGCTCTAGCTAATGAACTTTAAATTCATGCCTTTCATTAACTTCCTGTACAGGCAAACTCTAAGAGCCAAAAGCAAGTACTGTGGCTCACCATAGCTTTAAACATGCTGTCACAGGGGCATTGCAGAGGAAATTCATAAGCATGCTGGAACTCACTCAGACAAGGTAGGAGGCTGCCTGAAGTTTCACCAAAACTTACACTGAACTTGGACCAGGTCTTTCTGGTTATCTTTGTAGCTCTATGCTATTGCTATTTGTACAGGTTTCTGTTTTTCTTGTTTCCTCGCTGGGTGTAGAAGAAAGAAAATGTTCCAATCCAGGCTACTCTCACAGAACCTAGAAGCAAAATTTAAAAACAAAACCAAACCAAGCAAACAAAACACACAGCAAACAAAGAACAACAAAAAAACCCACTAGCACATTTTCCCCAAAACCCATACTCACACCCACTAGAATTCCAGGTAGGCTTTTGGATGCATATCTGTCTGGACATCCGCTATGTTTTTCCATCTCTACAGATCATCAGTAAGTATTTCTGCAAATATTCTTGAGTCAAATTGATCTGAATCTGTATGGAGAATGCTAACACACTTAAGTAACCAGAGTGAATTTCCTCTTGAAGCTTTAGTAGCAAAGGTCATAGTTATTGTAGAGCAGTTGGTGAAAACCTGTGAGGGCTGCCTTGATCTCAAATTGTTTCCTAATTGCCAGTTCCACCAATGAATTGCATGCACCCAAACTCAGTCCACACCTTTTTCTCATGTCTTTGACCACAGAAAGCCGTGAGGGCCAAGGAATACGAGTGCTTTGTGCTGAAAATCCAGAGGTTAGAGAACCTTTGCCGGGCTCTACAAGAAGAGAGGAATGAATTGTACAAAAAAATAAAGCAGGCACAGTTCCCTGACGAGGTGAATGGAAATGGCATCTTAGAAGATGAAGATGCTGCTGATGAGAGCCCTTCCTCCTCAGAGCAGGCAAGCATTGAGCTGCACACTACTGATGAGAGCATTCTGAAGGAACTGGCTGAAGCTTTTCAGGTGTCCCACAAGGCAGAAGAGTCTCCCGCAATCAACAGCAGCAATCCAGAGACCTGTGACACTCAAACATGTAATGCCATCCTGGTGTCAGAGCTCCCCTCTCCTCTCACCCCACTGTCAGGGGCTGGGAATCACTGTGAGCAGCCCAGCACAAGCACATTAACGCCCACTGAACACATGCCAGCACCCAATGGGAGCACGCCAGTACCCACTGAAAATACACCACCACCCACCGAGAACGTGCCAAAGCCCACCGAAAGCATGTCTGCCCTCCCAGAAAGTGTGCCAACACCCACAGAAAGTGTGCCAATACCTCCTGAGAGCATACCAGTGCCCACTGGGAATATGCCAAAACCCACTGAAAGCGTGCCAGCAACCCCTGAAAACATGTCAACACCAACACAAAACACGCTCACTCCCCTTGGGAATATGCCAGCACCCACAAGAAGTCTACCAAAAGCTGCAGAATGTGTGGATGACCCAGCAGAGTGGTCTGTTCAATGTCAGTCCACAGAGCAAACAGGAGACACAGACATGGAAGCAGTGGATTGAAGACATTGGTGTGTCCAGGCTTGGCTTCTACAAACCACAGCTCTACTTTGTCCTCTGATACTTTTTTTTTTTAAAAGAAGAAACAAAAAGTGGGTGCTAAAACACACTCACATATATGTAGCCAAATGTAATGCACTTCTCTTTGCTACCACTGTCCAGGAATAATGGGTCTGCAAATTTTGCTGCCTTTCATCTGCTTGAAGCATAGTATTTTCTTAATCACAGGAAAATACAACAAAATTACAGGATCTTTTTGTCCAGGCATAATGAGTCATCTCATTTAGCAAAATAATTTTTCAGTGTTGAAGTTTCAGGTTTCAAAAATCCCAAATACAGTTCACATACATACATTTAAAGACTCATAATTAATTGTACCTATTTGTTATGATGCTGTATAAAATATGGCATACTTGGACACACAGTGATTTTAAGAAATGAGGTGAAAGGAATCTGTAATTACCAAGTAAAATAGTGAAGACATTGATGCAGTCAGCCACATCCAAGGAGAGGTGCAGTAACAAAGGTGATTTTTTTGTACGAGTAAACCATCGCTCAGCACTGTGGCCTCAACACTCACAGGCTCTTAGTCTTCCTTTGAATTGTTTTTTTCTGCTTAGTGTTCTAAAAGAGGTTTTGTTTTCAAGAGAACTACAGGGGAAGGAAGAAGATCTTTTCTAGATCTTCATAAAATTAAAAAACCCAGCAATTTCCAAACTGATGGTAATTCCCAAGGTAGGGGTCACAACTCTCTTTCTGCATCCAATAGGAAATTGCTAGTTTGTCATACTATTTGGGATCATGAGCCCACCAGGGGTTTTTATGGCTGTTTCCAGCTCACAAACATGGTCAGAAGTACAGAAGCTGTTTGCAGATCCCTGCATCTAGGCCAAAGCAGAAAGAAGAGTGAAGCTACACTAGAATATATCAGAAGATAACACCGAGATTGTGCTTTTTGGGTGGTGACATCTCTCCTAGTCACAGCCACATCAACCTCTTCACCACAGCTTCCTCCTGGCCCTGCTGCATTTGCTGGTGCTCCCAGAAGAGTGAGCTCACTCACCTGCCACCCCATTCATTGGACAAGTAAATAGCCCAGAAGCAAACAGGTACTAGGAAAGCAGGGTTTCCTGCACTGACATCTTCAGGGACTGGCTGCATTCTCACCCCTTCTCTTGTCTAACCAGCTCTTCCCGTCTGCCTGCCAACACACTGTTGCTCAATCACGTAGCCACCTGCCAGAAACTGGCTGATTCTGGAACCAAGAGCAAAGATGAAGAAGGATGTGAGATAGAGAGGTTATCTACCCTGGTAGCTGTATGGTCTCAAGCAAGGAGAGTAAGAAGGCTTTCTGGAAGAAGGTTGAAAAAATCCAGTTGGCACAGGATTGACACTTGTTTCTCATCCTCTTCCTCCGAATTCAGACTAGGCCTTTTGGATTCTGAGCTGGATAGTTTAAAGATTTGAAAAAGGCAATTAAACAAGATGTCCAGAGGCTAGAAAGGGAAATGTTACAGTCAAACAATCCCATTGACTTGGAAGGGACCTCTACCAAGAAGCCCCTGAAGACAAAGCGACTCATTCAATCCAGAGTTGAAATACAGGTGAACCAAAAGAAAAGATGTCATCTCTTGCAGACCGTGGGAGACTGCGGTCACGGAGTCCTTCCAGCACGCCACCCTCCAAAAGTGGAGTTTGAATCTTTGCTTACTGCCAACATGGTCCACACCCTGGCTAAGTATGTCTGTGTCTGCATTTCTTGGTCCAGCCTTTTTGAGAGCTAGCTATTGGTGTATACGGGGTGTGATTTGCAAC
Source organism: Chloroceryle aenea (assembly GCA_013399075.1). Classification (NCBI taxonomy): domain Eukaryota; kingdom Metazoa; phylum Chordata; class Aves; order Coraciiformes; family Cerylidae; genus Chloroceryle; species Chloroceryle aenea. The sequence goes on from VWZY01005334.1 coordinate 52,217, forward strand.
AGTTTGTTTGGATATGGCCTTACAAGTAGCTATTATGGCTACAGTGACATTAGATACCATGACCGACAGGATTTGTTTCATGTCTTTAATCATCTGAAAGTAGATCATTCAAGTCTTATTTACCTTAAGCTCCTTTTATAAGCAGTGGAGAAGAATAAGCATCATTCACGGACATGTAATCTCATGGTAAGACTGGCTACCAAGGCAGAAGAAATTACTTACTCCCTGAAGATGCCATTTTTCTTCACTGATTCTAGACCCAACCCAAGATAACTAGTCTAAATTTAAAATGCCTGTTATTAGGTGTCTAAATTAGGCAGGATGAATCCTATCAGATGTTCAAATTTGAAGCCCTAAGCAAGTGGTCACCTCTCAAAACCAAGACAGTTATGTGCCTGTGAAAAAGTTAACAAATCCTTATCCTAAGATAAAAAGTTATATTCACCTGATTTACTTTTTCCATTGACTTAAGTCTGTAGAAATACAGTTTTCATTACCAGTTTTGGTTGTTGTTAGGGTGACTTTTAAGATTAATACAGTTTATATAGCTGTTAGTGGCTTTTTTTCCTTTCTCGGTCTTGTTTGATTCTTTTGACATTTTAGTAATTAGCTGTATAAAAACAACTACTTTTTCTTCAAGTAGGCCCTTAGAGTGCCTTCAATTGTTGAAGTTTTCTTATACATTCAAATATTTAATTGCATAATAATAATGATCAACTTGTCCTTGCAACTTTAACTTGGTTCCATTTTGCATAATCATTATGTTTGCATCTGTAATTATATAATTGTTGCCTCATACCTTCCAACTTCAGCAAGCAGGGAGACAAGAATTCTACAGATAAAAACTTCGTATATAGTCATGATTGATTCTTACAGCACCATCCCTCACGAATAATTACACAGCCTTTTGGGAAAATCACTCCCACTCTATTCCTCCTTCCTCATTTTTGCCCTTTTAATTCTTGCATCTAAAACTGCACTCACATACTTGCAATTCCTATTACTCTGTGAGTTTCCACCCACATACGTGCTGCTTCACTTCTTCCATACCATCTACCAACTGCACTTTATCCCAGTGGTTTCGTACAACACTGGAAGTACAGGAGAGTGGCCCTTCCAGCTTTCACAGAGTCACAGAATGTGAGGGGTTGGAAAGGACCTCCGAAGATCATCGAATCCAACCCCCTCACCAGAACAGGACCAAAACTAGGGCAGATCACACTTTTAGTTCCAGGATTTAGCCTCACACGTTTGCACAAGATGGGAGAAAAAAAATGTATTCCCATACCACCAGGCACAGATTTTGGTGTGAGAAAAGATGTTGATGGTGGCCACCTCCTCCATTGCTGCACTGCTTCTGAACCAGCAGCAGCCTTTGCAAAAGTTGCAAAGAAAAAAAGTCTGTGTGTCTGACCTTTGGCACCTCAGAAGTTTAACAGCTCCCCCAATGAACATGTAAAACACAACATTTTTCAATAACCCAGAGTTTATCCAAATGTGAGGGGATTTTCCTGATGACAGCCAAAATCACATTCACGATGCTAACATGAGCCTCTCACCTCATTTCTGATCCCTGTGGCAGACCACAGTAATGATAAATCTCATTGGTGAGAGATTAGTTAATAAAACAGCTGATCTGTTTCAGCTTAACTTTTCCCACTAAACTGAAGTAGATGCAGGCATGGAATATCCAATCCAGATGACTGAACTGCAGCTGTAGTGCAAGTGACCCATCACAGAGACGTATGATAAAATACAGTGAAACTTCAATTCTAAGCTTCACTGTTACTGTCATCTTTAAAAAACACTTTGTCAATCAGGTTGCAATCAACCACATATGCAGTCGTCTCCAAATTCATGATGCCCCTCTCTTTGCAGTGAACATCACTGTGCTCCTCAATATTGAATGTAGACTTTTTCCTTTATCAGTAAATGGCAGCAGGACTCATTGCTCTCGCGGGCCCACACACTGCCCTGCACTGCTGTTCATACTAATGTTAACCTGTCACCTTTGCTGAGCCAAGGAGCAAGCATAAGGAATGGAGATAACCCTGCCCTCACGTCAGCCTTCCCAGCAAAGCAGCATGTGCCAGCTGCACGATGGAGTCGGGAAGACAGGGAAGAGCAGACATGGAGAAATGGTGTTTGCTGCGCTGACAAGTTCCCCTTCCCCTGATTTTTTTGAACTAACACAGTTCACTGCTGTGCAATGCTGTATTTTCTGCTTAGAAAAGACTTACCACATGCCTTTCAAAGAAAGAGATTGTCACTGTGGCAGGACAGTGCTGGGCCAGTGCTCAAACCCCGAGGAAATCCAGATATGTCAATGCCCACAGTCTCCCCACTGGATCACAGCTTCACGTGGCTGACAGCTCCAGTGGCCCTGCAGCCACAGCTGCACATTACACTTGACCCAACACAGCGAGTCAAGTTGTAATTGCTCGTGGGCTGCAAATGGCTGAAGAAATCATAGGCCAGCTCCCCCTCCACAAGCGTGGTGAGGAGTGGCAGAGGTTCTTACATTTCAGTCCTAACCTTAGGAGAGGGGTGGCAAAGAAAAGTCTCAGAATCACAGAACTGTTGGAGTTGGAAGGGACCTCTAGAGATCATCTAGTCCAAACCTCCCTTGCTAAAGCGGGATTGCCTAGAGCACATCACACAGGACAGCATCCAGGTGGGTTTTGAAGGTCTCCAGAGGAGATTCTGCAACCTCCCTGGGCAGCCTGTTCCCGTGCTCTGTCACTTTGTCAAAGATGCCAGGGGTGTATGCTGTTTGTGAGTGATATTCTACATCAGCAAAGGAGCTTCACTGCACCTTCTTATCTTTGGAGTTGTTCTGAAAGAAAGGGCATATGAAAAGCTAAAAGAAATAATGGCTCAGAAATAAGCCCAGAATAGCATATTTTCTATCTAATAGCTAATCACATGTGTATGGACAAGGGTCTAAACAGGATGCTCTTTGCTCTTTGCCCCTACTCAGTGGAGCCGTCTAATGTAAGCATGCCCAGACAGAGCAACTGAAGTCATGTATCCAAGCTAGGGCAGTCCTGGATTTGCCCCCGAGGACATGCTGAAGGCATGCAAACATGTACGCTTATTCACACTGCTTGATGCTCCGTGTCCCATAAGGGTGTCTCATAAAGAGGGAACAACCACATCATCCCTAATTGCATTTTTTTTGTACCTTGCTGTGATAATCCTGGTGCTGCCACCAGCAGAAAATAGCAGGTGTAAATCAGTGTGGCTCCTTTGGAGCCAGCTGGGCTCCACACATCAACATCCGATGAGAATCCCATCCAAAGGGCTGAATTACTGGCTCGTTAGCAAGTCCTCTGTTCCTATGAAGTGAACATTTTACCCAGTGGATACTTCAGGGCCCCTGAGAGAGATAGAATGGATTTACTCAATTAGAATTTGGCCAACACATTGCATTTAATGAAGCTACTTTAAGGAAAAGTGCCAAAAAGCAATCTCTATTGACCACAAGCAGCCATGGCCTCTGCCTTGCAGCCCATCCAAACACCAAGTGCTGCAGTGCTCCAGCTCACATCCTCTCCTCAGAAAGGATGAAAGGCAGAGCATAATTTCTTCATCCCCTTCCTGCAGTTCTTTGCTCTTTCTCACACTTCTCCCACCCGATGTCAGTCCTCAAACCTGCTCTGCTTGCTGCAGCTTGCTGGATAGTCTTTGTTAAAAATAGAACAAAATATGATTAGATTCAGGTTTCATTTCACATGAGATCTAGGTCAGGGCTGACAATATACTGTCTTAGCTGCTGCTACACTCTCTGTTTTCACAGCTGGGGGTGTCCTGCTCCTCTCAGCTTATAGCTCTGCAGACGCTCCTCTGTGCCAACTCTGGCACTTATCAGGCTCTCTGATGAACTGATCTAACTCAGTAGCCCAACATAAAATTAATCTAAGTAAGGAAAAAAGATTATTTTCCAGCATGTTAAAGTGCTGGTGGATGAAGTGCTAGTCTCTTGGGAGAATTATAGGAATAGTGTCAGGTTTTGTAGGTATGCAACAAGGAAGGCCAAGGCCCTCTTGGAATTAACTCTGGCAAAGGAAATAAAGGAGAACAGGAAGGGCTTCTTCAAATACATAAGTAGCAAAAGGAAGACTATGGGAAAATGTGGGCCCACTGCTGAATGATGCGGGAGACCTGGTGACAGAGGATGGAGAGAAGGCAGAATTACTGAATACCTTCTCTGCTTCAGTCTTCACTGCTAAGACCAGCCCTCAGGAATCCCTGACCCTGGAAGTAAGAGTGGAAGCCTGGAAGGAGGAAGTCTCTCAACTGGTTGATGAGGACTGGGTTAGAAATCACTTGCTTCAACTGAAAACACACAAATCCATGGGCCCTAATGGGATGCGGCCACGAGTGCTGAGGGAGCTGGCTGATGTGGTTGCTGTACCACTCTCCATCATTTTGAAAGACCATGGAGAACAGGTGAGGTGCCTGAGGACTGGAGGAAAGCCAGTGTCACTCCAGTCTTCAAGAAGGGCAAGGAGGAAAACCCTGGTAATTTCAGACCAGTCAGCCTCACCTCCATCCCTGCAAAGGTGATGGAGCAGCTCATTCTGGAGATCATATCTCAGCACATGTGTACCCCACACAACAGTAGCAGGCCATGAAGAGCTCTGGCAGATCATTCTTTTTTTCACATCACTTCTGGTTTGCAAATCTGGGCAGCTTTCTTGGCCAAAAATCTACCTCAAATGGCAGGTTGAGGCAGCATCTGCCTTTGCAGCCCTGAGGGAAAAGATGCACTATACAACACCATCAGGTTGTGGTCTAGGCACCAGGGGACAAAACAGATCTCTGTAGTTCCATTACTATGTGCCAGCTCAGTGAGGCATGCTGTGGACACAGGGCTGGGCATCTTACCAAAATGATAACAGGGCTAGGAGAGCTGATGTGCGATTCTGGCACATGGACCACACCAGACCTCACCCAAACAAGGTCTCTCCCAGCTTTATCATTCCATGGTTTGCCAGGTGTTAGCAACACTAAAGTTGGGCACTGTGATGGTCAGTCCCCTTTTCAATCCATTCCTTTGAAGGGTTTTACCAAAACCAACAACAACAAAAGCTACAGCTTTGTTAAAATCAGCATTTGCTGAGATTCATCATTTTTCTGGAATCTGTTTTCTCAGTTCAAGTGGTCCCGATGTCCTACAAGTAACACCAGAAAGCTTCAGCCTACAAACTCCCAGCTAGCTCAGTTTCTGAAAAACAATGTCACAAGATGAACACCTCCAAGTATTACTGCAACCATACAAAGGAAAACCCTTCAGCAAGTCCCAAGGGGAGAGTCAAATTGTGCTAGTCATCATGTTACTCAGCTTTCTCTTCCTGGGTGTTTCCATCAGTTTCCACAGAATTCAAAATAAAATTCCAGCTCTAGTACTGACATGACTTAGAGCTTCTTCCCCTGTTCAAGGCACTGCTCCCACCCATGCACTGCACCCAAGGCCCTTGCCAGAATGCTGCTGTGTGGCTGTGCTTGAACTGGGTCACTCAAATCATTCAGGTTAAAAATACCCCACCGTCACCACCAAGAAGAGCTAATTTTAACTCAGTTCATTGGAGTGATCCAGATGGGGGGGGTTTGTGGCAGTATCTCAAGACACTATGACCTGAATTCTGGCCACGGTAAATGCTAATTTAACTTCACCCATCCATTGCTTGTAAAGGAATACAGACATTTGTATGTTAACTCTGGAGCATAATGCTGTTCTCAGAGCTAATGGTGGCCTTCCCACTGATGATTTTAGCAGACATCTCCTGAACTGAAAATAGAATTTGGAAACTTGTATTTTAAATCTCAGTCTGACCCTCTACACAAAAGACAAGGAAGACACAATACCCAACATGACGATAATGACCAGCTCCAATGTTTGGAACTGTGCGTTATGTCCTGTACTCACAAAGAAAATGAAAGCTCTCACGCTTCCATACGGATACCCTGGGTTCTCATATAAGAGAACAGATCATGTTCCAGCAGCAAGGCAATTGCTCAGACTTCAAGGATCATTTCTCTGCTCCCAGTCATTCTGGCAGATCCTAACTGGCAAATTCCCTCAGCAACCTGAATGTACTGAGTTTCTTTCTTTATTTGCTTATTGTACTACAAAATATTGTTCAATCACCAACTATAGACCACAGCATCCCAGAACATAAAAGACTCATCTTTCTTTTACACTGGAGGCTGAATGTAATGTAAAGAAAATGAGGCAATTATTTCAAAGATAGAAAAACAACAGAGTGGTTGGTGTTATTTTTATTAGAAGCAGCCTTTTTTTGTGGGTTGGTAATGCAGCATTACCTCCTGAAATTCAGGGTCACGTCTGAGTTACATCAACTGGAGACAGTTTTGGTTTTAACTTTGTGATTATAGACCCATGCTAGACTGGCAGACCATTGCACAAAACCACACTTTTGACTGGTGCTATTCTGTACAGCTAGGAAGTCTGTTCAGAAAAGCCTTGACAACAGAAATAACAGTTTCACATAGGGTCAGGTAGAGATGGACCTGCCACCATATGAGATATCTTATTCAGCAGTAATTCTCTTCACCTGCCTTAGTCAACCCGTTCCTCTTCATTTATCATTTACTACAAAATTAAATACAGCCACAACACTTTAAATAATCTGTAAAAATAACTTCAATTTCCAAACATGGTTCACAACAGTATGTTCAGTTGGCCCCCAGAGAGGAGACTGAGCTTCCTCTTCTATAAAAGATCACATTTACCTTGGATGTACAGAAGAGTGGCTGCCATTAACCCACCCAGGCCATCCACACCTTCAGTTTATTACATTTGCTGTTATCTATGTCTTTATTATACACACATCCATAGAGATTCTTGATGGAACACATCTTTGTCTGCAGTTACTGATGACTTAACATACACCATCCTAACATTTTAATTATGGATTAGAGTAACGTATCATACGATGCAGCATGTTCTATTATGGCTATGAAGCATGTAGACCTCCAGAGCTGTAGTAAGGCATTTTAACAATGTAAGCTTTGTAGCACCACAGCTGCAGGGACACTGCAACATCTCTGCTGTGCTTTGTGCCCTTCTATCCCAGGGAGGAGCTGGGATCCCTGTTGGAGGATCCCATTGGTACTGGTAGATAGCTGGGGAAGACATACAATGTGGACCTGAAACCCCTGCAGTTTTTGTATTATAATTCCTGCAGTTTTTGTATTATAATTCCTGCTCTTGGGACCCTGCATCTCAGAGAAATGATCTTTCTTCTTCGTCTTTCTGCACATAAAATTCAGGTAGTGAATATGGTTATAAGTTATTTTGAGTGCAAGCAACATTTACTTCTCAGTAAGATGAAGTGCTTTAATCTAATTTAAAAAGCCATAAAAAAACCCACAAAACCACTGTAATCATAGAATATTTTACTTTCATAGGGACCTCTAGAGGTCACCTCCCCTTCTTAAGGGAAGCAGGACCAATTTTGAAGTTACAGAATCATAGAATCATCTAGGTTGGAAAAGACCCATGGGATCATCATGTCCAATCTTTCACCCTACTCTACAAGTTGACCCCTAGACCACATCCCCCAACACTACATCTAAGCGATTCTTAAACACATCCAGGGATGGCAACTCAACCACCACCCTTGGGCAGCCTATTTCAATATCCTACCACTCCTTCCATGAAGAATTTTTTCCTAGTGTCTAGTCTAAAACTACCTTGTTTCAGCTTGAAATGTTGCTATGTCATGTTGCTCGGGTCCTGTCACTTTTGCCTATTTCCAAGGACAGAGATTGCACATCTCTGGGTACTTGTTCCCATGTTTGATTGCCTTCACAGTGAATTTTTTTTCATCTCTCTAATCTTCCTTGGTGCAGCCCATGCCCTTTGTCTTTTCCATAGCCTCCCATCATCAGCTGAAGACAACAGTTCATTGTCCCCCAAGCCTTTTTCAGACTGAACAAATCCAGCTCTTCTTCTATTGAGATGACATGGGACACTTTTTTTTCATGACAAGAGAGCTCACAGAGATGCTTAACTGCAGCAGTGAGCTCCCTCCCTGCTTGAAGTGCTGCTTTTCAAGCAAAGAAGCCACCACTTCCCATTCATCACCTAGTCTTCCCAGTACCTCAACATGAACTCCACCACAGCTTATACCCGTGGCAATTTTGACAGCATACCAGCTCATGTGACCATTTCTTAACCCAGCCTGGTGAAAATGCATCAGGCAGCTTTAGGTATAGTTAGGAAATTGCTCAAGCAAACCAGATCATTTGGACCTGGCTTTGCTCAGAGGATGCCTGTGTAGGCAGCTGTGCCAGCTGAGTAAAGAAGCAGCTGTTGGCAAACAGGTAGGTTCAGACAGGTCTGCTGGGAATACAAAATCCTCACCTCTCTGCAGCTGCACCTTCAACAGGATGTGTGACACAGCATTAGCTACTTGTGCCCTACCTCCCATAAGCTCAGGTTCCTACACTTGATAAAGTTCTTCTCCTGAGGCTTCAGCAAATCTTTCCTACTCAGCAGAGTAGTAATTGTTAACAATAATATTTACACAGGTGTGTGAACTTTCTGCAGGTTCTGTTCCTCTTGACGGGCAAAATGTTACAAAGATTAATGAGGAGAAAAATGCAGCACCACCAGAACTTGGCTAAAGCACAGCCATGCGTGTTACATTCAACCAACCAAAGTAAAACATGGAAAAGTCTTTTATAATCCTTAAAAGTTAAGAAGCTTAAGTCAGTTTTGTAAAGACATTTTGTCTTGCCATACTAGCCTACTACTGAGAAGCTGCTATAGAATAGAATAGAATAGGAGAAGAGAACAGAAGGAGAGGAGAGGAGAAGAGAACAGGAGAGGAGAGGAGAGGAGAGGAGAGGAGAAGAGAACAGAAGGAGAGGAGAGGAGAAGAGAACAGAAGGAGAGGAGAGCAACAGACTCTTTCTGTTGGAAGACAGAAGTTGAAGCATGTTATTAAGGGCATTGTCCAAATGCCTCCTTAAACACTGGCAAGCTTGGGGCATCAACCACCTCTCTAGGAAGCCTGTTCCAGTAGTTGACCACCCTTTTGATAAAGAAATGTTTCCTAATATCCAGTCTGAATGGCCCCTGGTGCAGCTTTGAACCATTTCCACACATCCTATCACTAGATCTCAGGAAGAGATCAGCACCTCCCTCTCCATGTGCCCTCAACAGGAAGCTGTAGAGAACAAGGACACCACTCAGACTCCTTTTCTCCAAACTAGACAA
>VWZY01005334.1:61681-93419 GCA_013399075.1 Chloroceryle aenea
TCCTCATGGGATGTTCCTCTCAGCCCCTCGTCAAAGGTTAGGATGGGGTTGGCCACTAGACCAATGACAGATATTTTCTATCAACCCCTCTCTCCATTCCCAAAAGACAAGTGGAAGTGAATAAGGGCAAGAGTCCTATGGATTGGAAAAGAAAATTAAAGCAGCTTTAATAAAACTAAAACCAATAAAATGAAATANGAGATTCAGGAGCTGGGTTCTGGAACTGGTTTCAGGAATGGTGTATTGGAAGGCAGAAGAGATGGAGTCCTCCTTGAATGACAGCCATTGAAGAAGCGGACTCAGTTCTTGTGATCCCTCAGTTTTATACTGCATATGACATCTACAGGATGGAATATCTCGTTGGTCAGTTTAGGGTCACCTGTCCTGTCTGCTCCTTCCCACAGGTGCGGCCTCCTGCTTTACAGCACCCCAACGTGGTACATAAGTTTTAGCCATGACATTGGTCTCCCACAGGAGCAAGTGTAAACAAGAACCTCTCTGCATACTGATCCTTGGTAGTAACTCTAAACACGGAGCAGTATCATTGCTAGAAGCAGAAACTGCCTGTGAAAACAGGCTGCTGGTTTCATAAAGTGCAGTTACTTAGAAGAGACTGAGCTAAAAAGTAAAATCAGTGAACAGAATTAGTTCCCTTCTAGCTCAAACTAGGATACTGCTTCACCAGTTTTGTTGCCCTCCTCTGGACACATTCAGGGATTTTCACATCCCCTCTTAAACTGTGGGGCCCAGAGCAGCACACAGCACTGAGGGTGAGGCTGCACCAACACCGAATGCAGCAGGATAATCACCTCTTTTGCCCAGCTGGTTATGCTGCATTTGACGCACCCCAGGATGTGGTTTGCTCTCTTAGCAGCCAGCGCACACCGCTGGGTCATACTGAGCCTGCTGTCAATCAGCACTCCCAGATCCCTTTCTGCAAGGCCACTCCTCTCCCCTTTTATACTTGTGTCTGGTGTTATTCTATCTCAGGGGCAGGACCTGGCATTTGTACTTGTTAAACTTCATCCCATTAATCATTGCCCAGTGCTCCAATCTGTCTCGATCCCTCTATAAGGCCTCTCATCCCACAAGAGTTAACAGCACGTTCTGGTTTGTTATTTTCAGCAAACTTGCTACCTGTGCATCCAGCTCCTTTCAAATCATTGATAACTATATTGAACAGAAATGTACCCTACAGGGCATCTTCCAGGGTGCTCCAACCAGCAAAGTTTGAAAATAAATGTGTGTCAATCATTTTGAAGTCTGCTGGATATGTACTTTTGTTTTAAGAACTTCTGCTGAAACAACTTAGCTAAGAGTCACTGTTGATGATTAACTACTTAACTGCTAAGACTAGTCTACTACTTGGACCTGGAACCCAGGGGCAAGGTTAAGACACTATGATGAAGTTCACATGGTTTGTGCCCTCACACTGTTGACTCCAGGACTCAAAAGCCTGTCTCAAACATCTTCCACTGTGCATAGGGTGCACCTATGGCAGTCAGAGGGAAGGACAGTACTATGAAGTCAGGCTCATTTTGGGGTCCCTACTACCACACTATAGGTTTTCAGAAGTTCAGTACAGACATTTCTAGGTCTTGTTCATGCCTGTTCATTTTCAAATTGTTGCAGTTAAACCACTGCAAGTGCTCACATGCATGTTTATTGTGCTCTGACATCCATCAAATCAATTAGAAGCAAATGAGAGTTCACAGCTACACAGCATTTTTTCTGAAGACTATACATACCACTTTAAAATCCGTCCCACTCTCTCTGGCTTGGCTCACAAAACTACATTTCCACTAAACAGCAGCTTAGTGCAAGGGGGAGAGAGGATTCAACAGTAATCTGTCCTGGAAAGAACAGCTGCTTTAGATGTATCATAGAATCATAGAATCATAGAATGTAGGTGCGTGTTTGCACAGAGGTGGTGGCTGAGCAGCCAAGGGACAAGAGGGAAGCTGGGATCTCAGCACAGGAGCAGAATGGAGCTGGGCTCTCCAGTGCTCCTCTCCTGCCAGCACATTTTCCTCAGAGAAGGTCAGACATGGACCATGCCAAAATCCACACAAATAAACAAACCTCCAGTGAGAAAACCACGATGCTGCCATCCCCACAGAGGAGAGTACCAGCAGGCACACACAATCCTCAGCAAAAGCTAAAGTGCAACCAACAGACTCCCCTCTCATGGCGTTCTTGCACTGGGCTGTACCCAGTGCTATAAGTATTAACCCCTACCATCTCTAGCAAGATTAGTGACAAGTGACCAAAGGAAACCCTGGGTGCTTCACAAGTTTCTCCCAAGCCAAATACTCTACTACGAGTAAGCTAAATTTGTCATCAAACACCTTGATTGAAGTTCTCCCGATCTTCACCAAAATGCTAATTCCACCTTTCCCAAGTCTGTTGTGTCCTCCCTCCAATCACACTCTGCTCTACACTCTCCACAGGGGAAGTGAAATGGTAACTACTCCATCACCTCTTTCATACCTTCAGTTAAATGTCCTCACTTTACTGTATCAAACTTCTGATTCTTTTCTTCCTTTGAAAGGGATTTAGAGGGTAATTCCTCACTAATAATTCTCATTAAGAATTCCTTGTTAATGAGGGATCCACCAAACATGCGACTAGACTAATTTTAAACAGTGCCTGTTCTTGGCAATACCTGTACTCCGAATTTCTGAGGTCCCAAATTATCTAAAGCACTAGTACATGTCCTCTTCTGGCAATAACAGACAGGCACATGAGCATTTCCATGGACTTCAGGAGACAGGACAGCTACAGTACCAAAATCCTGGCTTGGTTTCCTGGTTCTTCTGCAAGCTACTGCTTTCTCATTTGTTCCAGCCACAGACAGGCAGCTCCTTCTGTTAGGATCTTCAGAAAGAGCAGAAAGATGTCTGGGTGATCGCACTCCACCTGCTGCGTAGCCACTCCTCTTCCATGGGCATGATGCCTTGCACTGAACAGTCACATCACAGCAGTAACAGTATGCCCCTGATCTTCCTTTGGCACAGAAATAATGAAGTAAGGACCCTCATGAGGTGTTCCCCTGGGCAAGGGGGGACATTGACATGCAGCAGCAGGGGCAGTTAAGTGTCATTCCTTTTTCCCTTCCTTTTCTGTGGGGGAGAAAAAACAAACAAACAAAAAACCAAGAAAAATAGCCCTCAGAAGCAGGTCACAAGCATATCACAGATAAGGGAGGTAGAACACAGAGGCAAAATAATTCAGCTCAGTCATACCCATGCTGGTCCTTTCCAGGCCTGGCTTCAGCCTCTCCGCATTGCATCTTGTAGCTGGAAGCACTGAAGTGCAGAGCCAGCTCAGCGGGTCTGGAAGGAGCCAGATCCATGCCTCCCAGACTGTGAGCATCCCGTCAGCCCAGCACAGGTGGGAACGAAGAGACAAAGAAGTGGAACAGGGACTCTTCCACCCAGAGGCATAGCAAGTTAAATTCAACAAGGTCAAAGCACTGCCAATTTTTAAGTGAGGACTGCTTACAAAAACATCAGGAAAAACCACCATAAATTTTCTGAGAGGAGACACCCCTTACTCTGCACTTGACTTGTACTCCAACCAGTCTGTCCAGACCACCACCTTCAGCATTGACTTACAGCTCATGTGGTATTTTGCTATCAACCACTAGGTTCCCATGTCTGCCGCGGCCATACACCAAGGTCTGCAGCCTGCTCCCTTTCTGCCAGCCGAGCCAGCCAGCCTAGCGCTGATGGAAAGGCTGCCTGATGGTGACGAAAGACTCCCACACAGTTCAATATATTCTTTGGCAGAAAATTGAGATGAAAAAGCAGGCTAAACTCAATTACTATTTGTGTTAACTGGAGTATCCTGGTTACAGAGCTTGTAACCATAGCAATTGTTTAAACAAAGCTTTAAAGAAAATATTCCCTTGTTATTAAAACGTTGATCCTTGATTCCGATTCAGCTTCTTGATCTTCCTCTTGTCTCTGATCTGAGAGGTGCTGTCTGCCTCCAGGTCTTACAGAACACATAGAAAAAGAAGAGCTCAGCCTCAACCAGTATTTGTGCCTCATGCCAACAGAATGATGCTTCCATATAAATACGATAGGATCAGTTTGTTGTGTGGGGACTGGGAGGTTTGAGAACATTATGCAAGTAACCAGCTAGCGGGGATGTTTCTTAGACCAAGTCTTTTACTCACATTCCAAACACAAGGTATTATTTAGGTTGAAGACAAACTTATTTAAAAGTTCAGGCACTAAAAAAAAGGAAAAAAGAAAGGCAGAATTATTTGTCAATTTAGATTATTATTTAAGTCTCCTTGATTTTATGACTGAATTACCTTCTATCTCCAAAGCCCCCATTCCCCAGTTGTGACTCTTATTAGTAAGAGTCACGCAGGCATTGCACAAAGGCAGCATTGATTTGTTTTTCTGTAAATCTATCTGGATAACCAGGGAGATTTTATTTTGACAAGATCCTGCTGGAGCTTTTTCTTTTTTTCAACTGCTTTTTAAATGAGTGTGTAGCCAGGAAAATGGGACACAGAAGCAGTAAGATTGATGTGATCTGCACACGTGTTTTTCTCACAAGAAAACAAATGCACTGCGTGTTTAACAAAAGGAAGTAGCTTCAGGGTTACTTTATATAATGGAGCCAGATGTAAACTCTTAATATACAGCACTCCAAGCAGGTACATTACAAAAAGGAAACATTTTTCTTCATGGGAGAAAGGAGCAAATTTCTTCTTGGAACAATGCTTGAGAGCTACGCCCAGATGCCACCACGCCTGGATCAGCCCTGCAAGCTTTGCTCACGTGAGGATGGCATCAGGCAGGCAGTGGGGTAAGGAGCTAGAGCAGCCACTCTAGCTCCTCTGCACATCCCACTGATGGTGGCTGGAACATCACTGAATGAAAAGCAAATGCACGGGAAACCCAGTGACTAATACACATATTTAAGCCAAAAAATATTAATGTATCAAGTCAATGACAAAGCACAGCAGCTGCAGCCTTAACAGGAGAGCAGGTTTTGTTTTATATGGCCAGGTTTGACTAGTATCAGAATGAACAGAAGTTGTTTCACAGAATACTAGCAGAATAGAAATCAAATATGAATATAGTTGCATGAAACCTGGACATGTATTTTTAGGTGCACATGCCCACACACATATGCAGCCTGAATAGTTCATTCCCCTCATCTGATACAATCAGGGATGCCTCTAGCAGGAACATGAGCCCAGGCATGCTCCTAACCCATTTTTCCTGTGCTACCCCAACTTTAGCTACATATAATATCATGTAACAGCTTGAAAAGTATTTTTTTCAGTGACTTTTTCTTCCCTCCTCATTTTCTCAAAGCTATTCAGTTTCTTTGAGCAACTCAGTAATTACCACAGCAGATCAAACCAGAAGTTCTGCAGTTCAGCGCTCATTACCAGAAGTGGGAAAGATTGCAGTAAGTAAGTGAGGGGAACGGCCTCCCCAAAGCATTAGTTCTCATTTAGTTTACCCAAATAAGCTTAAGGCTTAAACCACAATCTGAGGTTCCTTCAGCAAAATACAGATGAGGAATCACTGCATTCACTTGCAATTACTTAGTAGCTTATTTACATTTCCATCTCATAAATAGATCTTCATATTTTAAAGAGCACTTCTCAGAATTACCACAACACACCATTTCTCAGCTTCCAGGTTATTCAAGCCAGCCATAGTTACTTGCTTCCAAAATTAAACTTGAACAGCTATGGCTGGCTCTTTAGAAAGTGCTTCCAACCTCCATATCACACCCCATCTCTCTCAAGCCGTGGCAGATTGCTTTACCTTTTCTAAGTCCGGATTGCCTTGATCATTCATTCCCATCCTTCCTAAACTTCTCTGTGGTAATATGCAAAAGCTGAAAAACCATGCTGTAAGCATATGGAGCCAGGTTTGCTAAAATATGTGATTAGATGATTAGTCAGACTGCTGAAAACATTACACAGGAAGCAAGGATCTGCAGCTCCCTCCCTTGCAACGAGGTTTCAGAGATTAAGAGTTCAGTCATAACATGAGAAACCCTTTTCCCTTGTGCTACTGTATGGCATTCTCCCCTACAGAAGCCCTTCTGCTATTTCTCAGGCACCAGAGGGCATATTTCCATGAACAGACTCAATCAGAAGTGAAGGATTCAGCACTCCGTCCTCTGTTCACCCCGTGGGCAATGGCCAGTGCTGCACACGGGCGTTCCCAGATCAGCTCCCGAAGGACGCACTACACTGCAGGAGGAGCATTTACGATGTCAACAAAGTGAATGGGACTTCTGCTTTGCAAGGGGACACGGCACATCCCCCACCACCTTTATAGCATGGCAGCCTTCAAAATTACTACATCAGAGTTTAATTTTAATTGACACTGAAAACCCGTTTTCACTGTGCCCTTTAATACTTAAGGTGACTGGAGTAAGTCTCTGTATAAAGAGCAGGTGTAAAAAACTAGTTGAGAAGAGGGGGAAAGAAGAACCCACACTGCTAGCCATCTGGTATTTATTACTTTTTAATACAGAGAAGTCACAACAAAATATTCTCTAACAACACACGGAAATGATATCATAACCAATTATTTTAATTTCTTCAACATTCATTTGCTATGTACATATTCTTCCATCTGCAAAAGTGCAATCCAAGAATGTCTCAACAAGAAAACCTTATGGAAAAGTGTATTTTTGAGGGGTTTTCTCACCAGTGGCCTTACAACATGTTTGTTCTCAGTTACCTGGTACAGCAAAATGAAGAATAGATGGGGCGGTGGGGTGTGCAAGAAAGAAAAAGAACAAAAAAGGGTTAGATGCCTCCCTTGTAGGAATATTCCCTATTTTCCCAATTAAATTATGAATATTATAAATACACTGCTCACTACTGGAGATGTTAATGCAAATAGACTATCAATAGGATAGTGTATGGGCTGGCTATAAACCACTGTAGTTTTAATGACTCCGCAGCATTAGACAGAATGAGAATTTCAAGCTGTTCACCCTGGTAGATGCCAAATGACAATTCAGCATGTAAAAGATGTCCAGTGTGTTAGTTACAGTTATCAAAATTTAAACATCCTACTGATGGATGAATTCATTTTTACACATCCAAAATATGAAGTCTAGCTAAAAGCAAGACCCTCCTAATGGAAAACAGAGTTAACTACTGGAAAGAAAAGCATTTGCACATGCAACTCCTATTACTATCACAAGGAGTATCGTGCACTTAAGAGTAGAATGACTCTCCAAATGCAGAGGACTGTATTCTCATTTACAAAGCATATTTCAGGCATAATTTAATCAGAACACAGGCCAGATTAAAAAGCACACACAGCATCAGAAAAAAAATGAAAGGTAACGAAGAGTAAACTTCAGCCAAACAAGCAAAGCAAGCAGCTCCCTAGCTAGGAAAGTAATTTCCCTTTTCCCACATTGAAAAGCTCATAGCTACTTCCAGTGCTCATCAGACACAAAGCTAACGAGCTGCGGTCTAGTTTAACCTCTGAAGTAGCCATTAGGTCTCAAAGAAGCCACTTCTGCCTTCATACTTATGCAAAGCCCAGATGAAACTCTCATGGTCAAAGGGTGGGCCTGACTGCCTACCTGCAACCTGATGCATGTTACAGAAAATACTGCACTTTGCAGTAGCCCAAACTACTCAAAAGTTTTCAGTACCGGCAAGAAGCAGGGAAAGCATTCTCTACAAATTGAAGACAGTTTACTTTAAAGTGAAAGTTCAGAGGGATCTTTCTGTAGCTCAGCTGGTTTCCATTGAGGATCATTTTTAGAGTGCTAGAAGTGCTGCTAGCCTCAAGTTGAGAGATGTGCTTTGCAAGAAAACAGGCATTTGCTCAAGCAGTAGGTTGACTTAAGAGCAGAATTAAAAGGAAAAGCTGATGGAGAAGTAAACTGTTGTCTTGGGTAGATTTGTACACAACTCCTTGTCACTGTTAGGACTTGAAATACACTTTCCCCTTTACATTTCCTCAGTCTGCTGCATTCTTAGTTTTGACTTGAATATACTGTACTACCTTTCATACACTCGTGTTTTTAAAGATGGCTAAATTCCCTTTTTCCATGTTTTCTCATTCTCAACTGACACACACATACATGTCTGGAGAGGCATCTAAGTACTTAGAGAATTATAAATTAAGCTGCTGTAAGGAACATAAATGAACATGTATTTAGGACTCCAGATCCCACTTCTCCCCTACGCTGAGTGTTGTACAGTGACACCTCCCTTCACTGAGTGCATGAAAAAGTGGCTACACAACACCATGCAGCCTGTGTGGGAATCAACACCCTCGACTCACGGTATGAATGACTGGCACTCAAGACTGAACACTACAGTAACAGATGTATCCTTTAATTTTTCTTATTGCAGGAGCTTTGTCTTTGCAGTATGATTTCAGGCTGCTGGAACAGTCTAGCCATTGTCTAGCTGGTCTGGTTCTCACAGCACTGAGAGACAATGCAACCCCAAATCTTGTTAGGTACCCTAACTCCTGAGGTTGCTCAATGCACCATTAAAGCTGAAGGGCTTATCCTCCCTGAGGCATGAATTCAAATTATAATCTGATTCTCCATAAGGGAAGTCCACACTGCACAGCTAACCAGGTTTTATCTGTTAAGCACCTTCTTCCAGTCCAGGTATACGTAGGCCAGCTCCTGCTCCTATGGACAATGGTGACAGTACTTGTTCCACTGCAGCTGGGCTAGGTGTAACTTGATTTCTGGCAGCCTCACCCTGACAGTGTTAGAAGTCTCTCCAAGTCCTTCCCATAATTCTCCTTAAAAAGAACTGCACAAAACCCCAAGAATGTGCACCAGATGCAAAACCAAGCCTGGGAGAGAGGACAGAAGGAGGGGAGCACCAGTGATGAAAGCTACCATAGCCTGCTAACGTTGTTCAGACAGGCAGAAGATCACCAGTATAACTGTACAAGATACAGCCCAGTGTGAAAACCATCAACTTTATCTAGCTGGCTTCTAAGGACATTACCACTCGAGTTAGCAGTACCTCATACATGCCAACATAAGCCCTCTGTGCAGCCTGAGTATTACTCAAAGAGTGGCTAATGCTAAAGGGAACAAATTCTGCAGTGACAACAGCCAGGAAATAAAACTATGAACTTGGCATTTTTATGCACACAGAAAAATGGATATTCAGTTTGAGTTTTAAGTGCACAGTAATTTAACTTGGCAGAAAGCATAATTCTCAGTCCAGCATATGAAACACTTTTTTGGCTTCTGACTTTTTTGCTTTCCTTCCCAGAGTGGCAGAGTATCAGGGCCATTTTCAAGATCATGATTTCACTAGATACACTTTTTAAAAAAGAGTCTAATTTGGAAAAATAAAAAAAAAAACAATAATCAAAAGAAACAAAAACCAATCCCGCCTTGTGAAGAGAAACAAAACCCTCACCTCTTGAGTGTCCAACTGCTCCATAAATAGACTACAGAGAAAAGAAAAGAAAACGAAACAAAAACAAACCCCAAACCTCTCCTAAATCTCAACTGGCTTGAGAAACCAAGCAAAAGGTTAATGACCTATTAAAAAAATTTTATTTAAGGAAGAGAGATACGGGAACAAAGCAACAAGAACTGCAGAGTCTACAGGGCCAAGTCTTCTTCGCTGCCTAATGCAGTCAATCACATACAGCACAGAGGCATGTAGAAAGTAAATATGCTAAATTTGCTTTCTTAAAAACTCTCCCACCTTTTAGATCCTGGACTTAACACAATTTTGAAAGACAAAGGTCTAGCAATTAATTGTTTTGAGAATTGATGCCATGTTTTGTATTCAGTACCCTCAGTTCCCACAGGTCTGACAGCCCAGGCCCCACTGCATGGTCCTCCTTCCACACCAGTCCCACCAGTCCACAGTAGGCAGCGAAGCCTCAGCCCCAGCAGACATATACAAACACATTCCCCCTCAGCTCAGCTTTTTCCTTTCCTAAAATGTCTGTGAAGAAACACTTCTAAATAAAGCATTTTAAAGTCTCCCACTTGTTTTGGTATGAACAGATGGATGACCTGGCTGGGCCATGACAGCCCTGGTGGAAGCAGCACTGTTACCGTACGGTCCATCAGTGAGGGCAATGCATATCAACCAGCACAGCCAGGAAGATGCTATGCCAAAAAAAAAAAAGAATATTCATTTCAAGATTGCATTTTCTGGCTTATATTTACATTCACTTGTCGTGATGCCTTAGCTTACACCACCTCAGGAAATCTGAAAGCAAGCCTGCAGAGGTGACTGGCAGTGCAGGGCCAGCTCCTGCACTCACGGGAACTGATGCAAAAGACTGAATGAACTCAACAGTAACAGGATGGTTTCTGTCCAAGGACTTCCCATTTCCACCAAGCTGGAGGGACAACGACCCTACAGTTACCTGCTTTCCAACTGGACACACTTCTCTGTCCTGTATGTCTCCCCACACTCTTTCTATAAACTGTATTACAATTATACCAAAAAAGAAAAAAAAAAATCAAAAAGAAAACTTTTTTAGCTGAACTTTACCCCACACTCGGGATATATTCAAAGGCCATTAATTTGGCTTGCCTCCAGCCTTCACAGAGATCTTGTCAGGAGGATTCTGGTTTTAACAACATGTATATATACATATTAATATGTACACAGACAAAGAAGCTGCTCTTTCAGTTAGAAAAGAAATTAAATTTCATCACAGAATGAATCCTATAAAAAGATATGTAATAAAGTTGAAATACCCATAAAATAGCTATTACTAAAGCAAAGCTTTCGTCAATAAGCCTCCAAAACTTTAAATGAGGAAAATGGCTTCACGAAGTGGTAGTCTAGATTTCCACAGTGAGGACACTGCTGGACGTTGCTGTATTCAGAGAAATACTGCATGCCAATCCGTACGTCTATTACTGGCTTCCCACAGTGCTTACAGTTCAGTCGAGCCTGTAAGAAACAAACAGACAAACCCTTTTGAAATAATCACGCTTGCCTCTGCTCCTTACCTCTGAAAAAGAGGCATCACACAAAGCCCCCTGCCCTCCCCCCAGCAGGAGAAGGGGTAAAATCAGGAAACTGGTAGTAATGGGATCTGCTGGTAAGGACATTCCTTATCCCGACTGGAAACTCACAGGCATGCACAGTGTTTTTCACATAAAATAATACCACCAAATTCTGGAGAGTAGGTTACTTCCCACTCTGGCTGACAGGAGGTAGAGAATTGTATATGCAAACAATTGTTTTGTTCCTGAATTTAGGAACCAGTCCCTCAATCCCTAGCACAAGAAGTGCTGTCTCAGTAAATCATTAATGAAGCCCCGAAGCGAAGACAGAATTTTTACATTTGTGCCATACAATTCAATCATTTAGGCTGATGTTTGAACATGATCTTGCTATAAAATTTATCAGCTTTTAATCATTTGGCTTAATAAAAGTATAACTTGATATACTTAATCTACTTAATCACATGGCATGGTACTGTATCACTTTAAATATCTATTTAAGCATTTATAATACATATCAGGTTATACAAATGAAACACCACTTCAAGCACACAAACTATTCTACAACTGAGAAAGGACTAACATTATCCTGGATGGATATAAGAAATAATTAAAGGTCAAGGGTGAGGACAGACAGAGCTATTAAAGTTCAGCAGTAACTGTGTAACAAAAAAAAAAAAAAAAGTTTTGAGAAGAAATCTAGCTGAGAAACTCAGCCCATCTGATGTAAAGAAAGCAACGGGCAGTGTGAAAGCTCAGCAGGCTGTCTGAAATACTCAAGAGAAGCAGAAGGGATTTAAGACCACAAAGGAGTTCAAGAGTAAAGGTGGCAAATGAGCAGCGCTGGCCTGAGCTGCACTGAGGTTTAACATCACAGCCCAGCATGCCAATGAAATCTTCAGCTCTTCACTGTCAAGATCAAAAATTTATTTTCAAAGCCAATCTTGATATAAGGAATTTTCTTGGGATAAGGAGAAGAAGAAATTATTGAAGGATTATTACTGTTGGGACAAGCCTCAAAAACAAACCACCAGCTCCACAGCCATCTGCTCTGCTTGAGAAACAGACATTGCAAGAAATACAATCTAGTTGGGTATAGATTTGTGTGATTTTCTTAACCAAAGCTTTGTTTTCCCCCTTGCTACTGCCCAGCACATCAGGTAGGTGCTAGTAACCCAACCGTGGCTGCAGTTCATTATCCTACATGAATAGATTTAGAAAAAAAACCCCACAAAATAAAATGAACAAGACAATTGAGAGTTAAATTATATGCCATATTTAAATGTCATTCCTCTGTATGCACAGAATGATCTGTAACAATCATGGTGAAACAATAATGTGTATTATCTGGCAATCACTGTCACTGCAGCTAATGATTTCACAGTCAGGTCTGTTACTTGCCATGTACTGTCAACACTGTCCATTAATCATATAATTAAGGCTCCTGTCTAATGAGACCTTAATTCTTGTCTTGTACATTCAACAGAAGCAATTCAGATTTACATTTGCTGGCTTTTATGGAGATAGAAAGTCAGCACTAATGTCTTACCTTTAAAAGTCCTTATTTTTAATAAAAAGTTACAATCTCAAAAGACACTGAATTTTGAGGTAATACCTCTGCCTTTAATTATAATTGTTATCAATATAATTTTAACCAGTAGCAGCAACATCACTTGTCTTTTGAGCAACACATTAGGTAAATATGCTACATTTAAAATAAAACATCATTTTGCATATTGACAAAAAACTGCATTTTGGATTGCTCTTAAGCACACCTATCACCACAAAGTGATCACACTTCGAAAGAGCGTTATCTCCATGAGGCTCCTGTCCTAACCCAGTAACACCTGCATGTCCAAAGCCAACAGCCCACTCCTGAGCATCCCGAGAGGAACACTGAGCCATTCCCACACAAATGCTTTTTCCATGGTTGTCTACCACTACCCGCACAACAAAAGTGCTCTGCCCATCACATGGACAACTCTCCTGGATGCTGATGATCCTGCTGCCTCAGGCATGTGTCTACTCTGGAGTAACCCCAGGCCATGGATCCTTCTCACTCAAGGTACAGATTAGGTGAGCATTTAATGAAAACTAAGCTGCTTCAGCCTGAAGTGGAGAACCATCACCCGAGTCAGCCACAGCAAAGATTAATGAGCTGGGTAATCTCCAAGCACAAAGACACATTAGACATTTCCATTCCCTTGTTTTTTCTGCTACAATTATCTTATGATAAAACACACCTCAAGCAACTAAAAGAAACCCAAATACATGAAACATCTACTCAAAATGTGCAATTTTTATTAAAATACTACTGAATTTATATCTGATGCTGAGCATGTGTGCTAGTGATCATCCTAAGCTTCAGCTTTAACTGTGAATTCATTTAAAGAGGCTTTATAGAAAAACCTAAGTATTAACCACTGACGATTGTGTTGGTTTTTGTCTACCTATAGGCCACTGTGCCTCCTAAGTTAACACAAAAGGACAGGGACTCACGTCAGCTTTCTTGTATCACACTCACAGGTACAGGCTAGAAAAGAGGGATGGAAGAAGGGAAGGGAGAAGAGGTGCACAAACCCTGGCTTTATTTATCATCAGTTGGAATTTCACCTTAGGAGTCTTATTTACACATGGTACTAACCTGACAACAGGGAGATGCTGCCAGAATATCGTAGGTATACATAGTTCCCAGCTGATGCCAGCTTCCATCCCATCGGGACTTGCACTTAATGCAGATAATTTTGTGAACCCCTTCTAAGCAGTCTACACAAACAGCATAGAGGTGCATAAGCCTTCCTGTGGACAGGAAAGACATTTCTTAAGAAGAATAGAACAGAAGATTAAAACAGACATTTTCTGCAATGTGTGATCAGACCTTTGGTCATACAAATCAGATCTTAATAATTTATTTTTTACTTTATCATTCAACCTTTAAAAAAAAAAGTTTCTCTATGGTAAATATATAGGACTTGACTGAAACTGTTTTCCATGGATGCAAAACTCAGGAATTCGTCATCACCCTGCCCACCCTCCCCTCCTCTATTTGCTGGTAGACCTTAGCAGAATATTCTATAAAAGGAGTTGCTGAAGCTCCGTGAACAGATGCCAGGTTAAGCTGTATGATGAGCTGCAGCGTTTCCAAAACCAGAACTGCACCCTAGCTTCATCCCCACCTGACAGAAGAAGTGGAGAAGTGTTGAAGCTTATTAGCAAGCTGGATACAGATTCATTTAACAGCTTGCCAAAATCTACCAGCAACAAGGGAACCAAGGATCTAATATTCCTCACGGAAAAAGGCAACAGACAAAGAAGTGATTTTCTGTCATGTACTTTTTCCTGATCATTCATTAAGGGCATTTAAAAACATTATATATTACACATACACAGATTTCAACACACCATTCAGAACTACGACTCTATCAAGCTCTACCCTGACCTCGAGCTTTGTACACACACAGACTTTCAAAACCTGAGTTATATTAACTTCCATAAAAACCAAGTGGGTCAGACTTGAACATGAAATATTTTCTCTATATAAATGCAACTGAACTTGCCAATGTGACATTCAAGATGTAAATTTCATACAAAACATAAAGCCCTACACAAATCACAAAGATCTGGCATCTAGATTATGCCCAATCTGTAGTTTAATAGATGGCTATTAGAAGTGGGTTGACAGAGTACTAATTCTGCACTGCTGTGTAAGACAAAGCTAACAAGTAGTGCAGTTACAGATCAGCTGTAAAACAGGACTGCATATAATATCTGTTTATTCTGGATTGCAATTTGTGCTCTTTAGCATCAAAGTACCAAACACATCACAACTTGTAATGTAATGAACACACTTAATCTTATGCCTCTTATAGGTAAAATGAATAAAATATTAATTTATTAGTCCATACCAGACACTTTCAAAACTAATGGTTAGATTTTTAATTTCTTTTGGTTTTTACACCAACTATTTTAGAAAAAGCTAAAACCAGATTCTTCTCTCTCTGTATATATATAGTATTACTAGCATGAGCTGGTAAAAATGGAGTTATTCCACAATGGCATGTCTGGTTCTAGAAAAGATTCCTCTAGAAAAATGTGATGTAATGAGACAAAAGTGCAAATATAATCAACTCTGTTCTTAAAGTGAGCACTTGAGATTGGAGATATTCAAGTAATTCCACGCACAGGTTTGTGTTATGCAGGAAAGTAAAATAATTTTCCCCATCTGAAGTTCTGCACTGTTTCTGCATATTAAAATACTGCATTCCAACACTTAATTTTCAGGATCCTTGTTACATGGGAAATGAGGCACCCAATATCTTAAACATGCCTACAATAAAAGAAGTAATTTTCTGTACTGAAGAGAAAAATAACCCCCTGGAACAGCAACGTGCAAGCTTAATTTCATTTCAAAGAGTACTCCTGATAATAAACCATTTTACCCAGGACAAAGAGGTAAAAACTTTAACAATTAATTATTCATAGCATCTTGTCTGGTCAAGTTTTTCATATGCACCATCCAATGGGTAAGGAGCAATTAACTAAAAAAAAAAAAGATAGTAATTTGCAGAGTTTCATTCTTAGTGGTAAACGTTAACAAGTGGTGAGTTTCACTATTACTAAACCAGCTCTTAGGAGTGATAAAATCAGCAGCGCATCGTGCATGCTTCCCCACCAAAGCACATCAGCATTGTCATCTCACATATGCATGTTCTGTCTATCCTGGGGTTTTTTTAGCTTGTATATTTTCCTACCACTTTTTCCTCTTTAAAGTACATTAGGCAAGACAGAAACAATAATGTTAGCATGAACACAGTTTAGTGACTTAGAGCACAGTGACTCAAGGATTGAAAAAAAAAAACAACAAAGTTTGTTGACCAAAGGAATGTTACATAACATGTATTATGACCATGAGTGGGATATAACAAATTTTGCTAAAAAGAGAGAAACTTAAATGTTAAAATACATCTTGTTAATGCCTTCCCAACACACTTTTCAACAGGTTTGAACGCCAAACAATGAAATACTTCATCTGACTTATTTCAGCCATGCTGGCTGCCAGCAGGCTGCAGGACAGGCAGGCATGCTTTGCTGTGCACCACCCTGAGCACTTAGTTCGGGGCACAGCTTTCGGGAAGAGCTGAAGCTCTTCCCAGATGATATCCATTTGTTTCTCTAGGAAGAGGAAAGGAATACATGTCTTGGTCTTAGCTCAGAGCTGGGACATGATCAGGATGCAGTCCAAACAGGTAGAAGTTTGGAACTAATAGTCTAAAATACCACTAAGCCATTACTGCTTCAACTCATCATATCAAAAGCTTACTTTTACTATGTCAAACCTCTCCAGGCCAGTGTTAACACGGGCTAGACTACAGTCCTTTCCATAAGAGGAAAAAAAAAAGAAATAAAGAAAAAAAGCAATGAACAAAAACCCATTTTTGCTATAAAACAAAACTGATTCTCTAGTCTGAAAGTTGATGAGAAGCATCTCATCTCACCAATGGTGTAACTTTTACCCATGCTACAGCACAGCATGCTTAAATTTAAAAGGTTACTTAAAAGGCTGATGTGTATCTTGGAGTAAAGCTCTCAACAGATAAATCAGCACACACGCTGCAGAACAGATTGGCTGGAAAACCTTCCCGTGGTCTACCCAGCAACTGCATGAGAAATCTTTTAGTTGTAAATCCCAACAAAAGGCACAGGTCTTTCTACACGGCACTTGATTTCTGTAATTCCTTCTAAGTGTTTCAACCTGATCCACGTGATTAATTTGGATGTGACTTCAAGCATTGCAGAACTGCTTAAAAATGCAGAATTGGGATAAAACCTGTAATGGGGGGGGGACAGGGCACGGAATGCATTTCCATCATTTAATGAAACCTAGCATGACTGACAGACAACCTGTACCTTGAAGGTGACAGGGAACATCATATTCAATCTCATCGTGTCTCGATGGGCTAAGGAACAGGGTCCCGTCCACCAGCGGAAACTGTTCAAACACTGGCAGCGCCCTGTGGCACAGCGCACAGTTGACAACGTTCCTGTGGCTGGCACTAAGAGCAGCAAGGATGAACTTCCGAAGGTCCTCCCCTTGGCCCACCTGGGCATCATCTTCCATCCGCACGTGGAAAGTATTCAACTTATGCCTGGGGATGTGAGCAAGCAGCTCAGATAGATCAAGCCTTCTCAAAAACTGCACAGGGGCATCGAAGTGTCCTGATCTATGTGCTTGCAAGCCAGCTGCCCCGTAATCAAAATGGGCATTCCTGAACATGCCCCCACCGGCCATGTTCTTCTTATGGGGCTCCAGGTGAATGGCGTTCTTCAAAAACTCCCCTAAGTATCGTGACGAGCGAGGGCCGCTGAAATGCGTTGGAGCCAGAATGGAGTAGCCAGTGGGTGGGGACTGGCCGGGAGAAACACAGGGCGAACGGACGGCATAGCTGCTGCCCATGACGCCCTTCTCCTGGGAGTTCTGCCTGTCCATCGAGTGCCTTCGCGGAAGGTCATTACTCAAGCCCTTCTGTGGCTTGTTGGCCGGCCTGCCCTTTTTGGCTTCCTCTGCTGACTCTGCCATCGACCTTCCTGTACTCTTCTCCAACACTGATTTTTTCTTCTTATCATCCTGCATTCGCTTCACCTGATACCAGTCAGTGTCCTTCTTTAAATGACCCTGCCCACACCGACAGGAGCAAAAGCGAAAAGCCAGGTCATATCCCTTCTTTGTCCACATGTTTTGTCGACACTGCTTTTCATTCCAACTCCTGGCTCGGCCGATGCAATTGAACTGCACGAGAATGCTGCTTTCCCACTCATAGAAGCACTGAAGGTGCATCCAAGTGCTGTATGGACAATGTTCGTTGTTGCATATAACCTTCTGGTAGTCATCCTTCTCCAGGTCCACCGGCCTTCCAAAGCTACAGATCAGTGGAGTAGCACACGGGGCTTCTGTGGAAGATAAAACAGGTATATTAATAACTTCACAGCCCACTTATTGCAATACTACTTTAAACACCGTGCCAAATACACACGTGAGCTCTTACTCATGAGCTGTATTATCGAAGGGCCCAAAAGCACTAGCACTGAGTCAGGGCAAAAAGCAGTCTTTGCCAAAACAAGTTAAATACTTGAAAGGTGATACAGAAATGAGAGAATAAAGAAACAAAATGACATTACAGTTTGGTTACTGTTCAAAGGCAAAGCACCTCAGAAGCATCAGACCTCCTCAAGGGCTTGTGGATACCATTGCAAGGCCTTAAGAAGTAAGCAGAAAGCTTTGTGGATGTTTCTAGAGGGGGGCTTTGAAACCCGAGAGGCAACATAGGGAGAAGAAAGAGAGATGTTTGTTTGAAAAACAAGTAGGCAGTGCAGCCTGGGCCTTGCAATTGCTGGGAGAGGCAGGACTTGATCTTTTCTTTGGGACCGAGCTAGAGACAATAGCTAGGGGAGAAGGAGGAAGCAGAGGACTTTGCAAAGCAACACAGTTTATGTTCCTAGTACAGAAAGAAGGCCCTTCGTTACATTACTCAGGCAAATACAGACTTTATCACCATTACTGACCTCCTGGATAGCTACATTTTGCAAACCAAATAGTTCTGCAACACAGGTTAAAACAAACAAATGACACTTGATGTTCTAACAGCACAGTAGCAGACTTTGCCATATCCTTGAGCAGAGAACAGTGCATTTTCAATTCTCTCCCTGCAACAATATCAGCTTCTACACAAAAATGCTATAGAAAAAAATGCTCAGCATTTATCGACCAGTGATGTTTTTCTCTCCCTCACTGAAGTACATGGACTACATTCGACTCCCATTTCTGGCTGCGCAGTTGCAGCTGGGAGGCACAGAAATGATGGGAAATTTTCAGCTGGAGTTTCTACTAGATTGTAAGAGTTTCTAATTATGAAGTTTTCAGATGCTTACTCAAGTACTACAAATATTTCTCCTCTGTATTTCTGACTTCCTGCTTCCTTCACTTCACCAAAACATACTGCTCCAACAGGGCTGGCAGGCTGCCTTTTAACCTCCGTATTGCTGCATTCAAACACTAGCAGGCTTCTCTGGGATCTTCCACAGGCAAGTGCTGGCTCACTCTATGCAAAATAAAGCAAATGGCTCCCTGCAGTTCCCCAGTCTTAGCCAGGGCTCCAGGACTTGGGAAAGATGTATATCGAGCCTTGTGGAAAGAAGCTGTCGTAATCTAGACTTTTTTTTATTTAGGACTCAAATGTGTACCCGATAAGCAGGAAAAAACCCCATCACTCAGTCACATTGCTTTTAATCCCATTCTTGTCACTGCTAGCACAAATAATACAAGGTAATTTGCAGTGGGATGATGGGTTTTAAGCTGTTACATTTACTTTTACTCAGACTCTCGGTAATAGACACGCTACCCATCATCACCTGTCCTACAGCAGCAACACACAAACCGTATGTTTTACAACAACAAATCTTTGCATGGGAGTGGTTTTGCCCCTTCTCAACAAGTGTTTTTTCAAAGGCTATAAACAAACAAACCACCAAAAACATAAACTCTTCAAGGTCACCTCTGGTAAACTCAAGATTATGGTAGCTCTTAAGACTTATTTACCCAGAAGGGACAGGCACAAAGAAGACAAGAAAATTGTCCATAGCTATTCCCTGGAAGATGCCACATCCTTCACCTGATTTCTCTGCCTCTGCTTCTAATGCCAGAGGCGGCACAGTTGCAAGAATTGTCTGCAATACTTTTCCTTCAGGGACTGACCTCTGAACTGCAAGCAAAGCAGATGTCCAGTAACATTCTCTTAAAGGTGTATGTAATTTCAAACTATGGACTTGTTCAGTCATTAAAAAACAGTTACCAAACTGGAGAGACAGAGTGCTGAGAGGCTTTCCCTAGAGACTTTCGGGAAGTTCCTTCTATACAAGCAACACCTGTTTAAGAATATAGTTGTCTCAGGACTCTGAAAGGCCCACTGAGAACATGAAAAGCATGAATTTTATCAGCTACCAATGACTAATTTTCCTCTATGTTTTTTACTGTGAATTATTGAGTATAACATCACTGGCCAAAAGCAAAAGTGAATGTCAACTTAGCTGCTCTGAAACAAAATCTTACCAGTTCAGAGTTCTCCTACGCATTCTCCCAGGCTGTGATTCAAGTCACACTATGCACACCAAGCATCTCTGCAAAGTTCTCCTTCATTGCCAGTCATTCTTGCATCATATTTAGGGTCTGAAAGTATACCTTGCAGTTATAGCATCCTTACGTAATTTAACTCAGAGAAGCCAGTTAAACTGAAACTATTAAAGGCATATCATCAGAAGTCAGATGTGCACCAAGATACTGGAGGCACCAATATGAACAGTTCCCACTTTCCTGCATTCATCTATTTTGGTATACATTCCTTTCCACCACTGCCAGGAGCCAGGAAGAAAGAACATGCCAAAAATCCACTTACGCTCCGCCTGTGTGTCGGAGTGTAAATGTTCTAAGTCACAGGTATAATTATAGCTGACAGACAAGAAGTTTACTACAGACAAGTCTAGAGATCTCCACTTTAGGCTAAAGACTTTACATTTGATCATCCATACTGGCACAGTTAACTGACTAAAAAAGAAAAGTGTTTTCCTTGATTAGCTTTTGAACATGTTTTTGGGTTTGGATAAAAAACTGTATGACCCCTATCCCCCTAATAAGTTTACAGCCCCTTCATTAAGTGGACCAAAAAAAAAACCCAAAAACCAATTAATCTGGTAAGTGGCTGAAAAACAGTAAAAAACACCATAGCCTGTGTATTCCACAGAATATGTCCACAATTATTTGATTCTGATCATGTGCTGCATGTCTAGAGGCTACTGTAAAGGACTTTCAAAAGATTCTTTTTTCCCTTTTCCCTGGTTGGTCAGTGGAAGGACTGTGGAATAGGATCATCTTCATCTACTCCCTGAGAATTTAGATATGACAAATTACCTGAGAAACTTTCTACACAGCATAGCACCACAGCAAAAGCAGGTCTAGAGCAGCTGGAAGAAGAAAGCAAGAGTGAAGAAATCTTCCCCCAAGAAAAAGACTCTAGTGAATTCTTAAATGGCGACACTGAGATCACTTTGGGAAGCATCATTGCTAATAGGAGAAGCTGGTTCCCCTTTTTCTGGGGATCCACCTGACATTTCACTACTGTCATTGTAGTAGCATAAGAAATACTCTAGCAAACCAACAGGTCTCTGCCATGTTGCCACGTTCCACAGCAAGGTTAACACCATGCTAGTCAAAGCACCAGCTTGCCAAGGATAAAGTTTCGTTATTACGACGTCTGCTGATTTGGAGAAGGCCTTGATAAAACCACTGCAGTATTTCCAGAACAGAAACAGAAAAGCCCAGCATGGCTAATGACAATTGTTTCATCAGGAAGCTCTACCTCTTCTGAAGTAGCCCCATATTTAAGAAAGCAGAAAACACCACTACTCGAAAAGTGTATAGAAACCTCAAGTCAACATTTGGCTCTGCCTAGTATTTCAAATTCCAGCAAGTCTATCTGTACAAAACAGATTGTGCAGGATGGAGCATCCCTTGCAGATTTCTCTCCATTCATGTCTCCTGCTAAACATAATCATGCCACATGTTCTGGCAAAAGAATAAATGAGAAACAGAAAACAAAGTAATGTTGTGTGCAATTTCCCCAGTTCACAGCAGCAGATACGCCTTGGGAATGAGAGAGACAGCATTTGCATCACTTGGTGCAGGAGCCACATCAGCAAATGTGAAGAGCTCTTCCCATCAATTGACAACCCTGAAAGTGCACTGGGTTATTTAATTATCATTTTATAAATGAGACAAAACATTTATTACAGAACTTCAAAAATTTTTGTTATCAAGCCTATTATTATTTCCCATTAATTAGAAATGATTTTGGAGATTCTTCTTCAGAAAGTCAAAGCTAAAATCATTGTCCTAAAGCTTTACGATGAGAGTGTGATGATTACTGTCAAGACAGACAATAAAAGGGAGCAAGTATTAATTCACACAGCCAAACTGCCCATCTACACCTGCAACCCCCAAGCTGGTCTGTCACCTAAATATAATTTGCTTCCAAGTAGCTAACAGCTCAACAGATTTTTGGTTTCCAAAGTTACAAAACTGAACTTGAACCAAAAAATTACCAAGTATCAGAGCAGCTCCCATTCTCCCAGCAGTCCCTTCTGAAAGAAAGCCTAAATGATCACCCAAGCAGCTCTATTTTAGCTCTCAGTTTCAAGATGGTTTTTGCAGCCTAAGGGAGCAAAACAGGACAGTGTGCAGTTTTATGTAGCAGAACAGCTTCAATGTTTAGACCCAAGTGCATGGCTCTAACAGACAGGCTGACGACTTACTACTGCAACTGCACCCTGCTTCTTTCAAGAAGTCATGTTTCCACATGAAGATTAAATGTTTTCTCACATTCCACTGCAGTAATTTTGATCAGTAATTCTGAAAACAGTTGCAAGGGGCAGCACATGAATGTCCTCTAAAGCAGAAATAACACAGAATATTCCAAACAAATACACATTTGAGCAAAGGTAGCTCATTGTTTAAACAAGGCTATGCTTTATGTTTCACAGAACTACCATAAAATTAACTTCTCTTTCAAAAATGAGAACATGACTGAGCACTTCAAGAAAGATGGTTTGGGTGTTTGGCTTTTTCTCAGTTTTTCCATTCAGGTTTATAAACATCAATAAAAGCCAGGAACAGAAACCGACAGTGGAGATAAATCCCCTTCAATAAAAAATTCAAACTTTTAATAAAAAAAAAAGAGGGTACATGAACACCACCTTTCCCATTTTATAGCCGAAATGAAAGCAGCAGAACAACAGCTGCCTGAGGAACATCCCTCTAGTGAAGTAAATGGAGGAGAATGTTGTTTACTTCTGTTTACACACCCATCGTAAAGCCAAAGATGCACCCAGCAAGCCAAATGCAATGACTCCACAGCTTCAGTTTCGTGACTACTCTTGTTTGTTCCGAGTCCTCAATGTGGATGCCTAAAGCAAAATTTGCTCTTCCCCTGCCACATTATCCATTGTGTTAAGCACCAGAGTTTTTCAGTCACTGGACAGAAACAGATAATTACTTCTCGTACTCATCAGTGCAGTTTCAGCTCACCACACAGACTTGTGATCGCTGTCAAAGCTCAAGGGAGGTGTTAACACATGTGAGGCTGGGGGCAGAGCAGAGAGAAGTGCAGCAGCTGCTGGAAGAGGCAGTCCTACTGTCACCTTAAAGCTGTCAGGCAGCAGTAGGTTCTTATGGATGTAGAAAACAACAAAGTAAAATAATTTATTTTTTTTTTTTAAGTAAGGTCTTGGCACTGTATTGGCTGCAAGACACTTACTATGGCTTACTTTTGGTCCATCATTACTCTAACATCTATTCATCCATGCCAAGGATACTTTACTTGCCAGCACATTACCTAGGCCAGAAGGATACCTGTGGGACACACACTTTGCAAATCAAGCACTTTAACCTCTACCACAGCTTCCCCGTGAACAGAGCAATCTTCACAACCCTACACAGCTAGGAATTGTTCACTCTGCCAGCTTGAACCAGAGCTGAGTCATTTCTCTGGAAGGCTACTCTCCATCAACCATCTCCATGGATCTTGTGAATTTCATAGCTGGATTTTAATTGAAGCCATACAATATTACTGTGCTAATAGCGTAATGTAGCTGTAGAAGATAAACCACCAAACAACAACAAAACAGACTGAACAGAAAACTTCCATTTATTGTCCAATGTTGGTGAACCTCGGAACACAACTTAATATTCAGAAGAATACCATGTGACAAAATGGTACTGACTTGCACAGCCTGTGTAACAACCCAAATGATAGGGCAATGCAGACACGATGAGCCATCTTCCTCAGAGCCCAAATGCAGCAGGAATAATGCAATGAGAGAAAGTATTTCACAAGTGGATCCAAAAGGCAGGCTCGTATCTTCAGTGCAGCATTATCAACAAATAATAGCCAAGAAACACTAGAAGTCTTGCAAAATATCTTGGCTCAAGGACTTATATTGATAACACTCGGGGATGATGACTGATTTCTCTCCAAACCTTCTTAAGGAGGGAAAAAACCAAGACAGAACTAGCAGATAAGCCACCTAAAACACAGGCTTTCTTCTGTGTCACGAGACTCCCCTTACATTCTTGGAAAAAGATGCCAATGCCAGCAGTTCATCCTCAGTGAGCAACTGGCAGAGCTCAGGCTGGTGAGATACCCAGTCCAGACCCACCTGATTCACCTCCGAGAGCCACTGGCTCCAGACAACCCCTCACTGCAATGGGAGTCTGGCTGATAGCTTTCCACACATAAGCATCTACATACTGACACGTGCCAGTCTGGAGGTCAGTTCTACCCCTAACGACCAAGTAGCTGCAGTCAGTATTTATGCTCAGAAGGGATTTAAAGAAAACAAAGCCATAAGCAGCCTGGCTCTCCTAGGCATGCTTACCCCATGTGCAAGATGCCACTAGTTCTACTTAGGTGAGCAGTCACATGAAGTGATCCCCTTGTCCTAGGAAAGATTTCAGGTAATCTGGAACTGCTAAACCCTAATTCACCCAGGAATTCAGATGGCAGGACTCCGGGAGAGCTCAGTAGGTGTCAGAATCATCTCCATACACTTCACTTACACCAACTTCGTGCTTGGCCTCCAAGGGAGTCTCTGCACAAAAAAGACCCCAACCCAGAAATCAGAAAGGCCAGAAGCTACACTGCAGTGGGAAGATGCCATGGAAATTGTGAAGGATTAACTCCTATCTACCAAATTAACACCTTCTAATTTACAGCACAGTTAGAGCTAGTGCCTATTTATGAAATCAGCAATTAGCACACAATACCAAGTGAGTTATCTGTGGCTCTTATTCAACCACCCATTCCCAGCTCAGCCATCACCTTAACAAAGTAAATCAGAAAGTCAAGAGCAAAACTGTACAAACTTAGGATGACAGGCACTTTTATGTGCACAATATTTCTGTGGTTTGCTTACACAGCCACCTGTAGTCCAAGCTGGACCAACTGCCTACACCGCTGAAACCCATCAAAAGATTTTGCACAGTCTTGCAGAAGTCACCATAATCTGTACAGTTATCATCTAGACAACTTAGCCAGCTTCTTTCCATTTAACACCTGTCATCCAAACACAAAAACCAACTCGGTCACCAGATTTGGCTTTTGCTTAGGCTGTACAGTTCCTCCCTGCATAGGGGAAATCTTGCCCTGGCTTGTGCTGTAATACCCTCAGTTTAATGGAAAATATCACCACTTCCCCATACCAAAGAGCACAGGCCTGGGACTCTACCTGTATCAGCACCAGGACAACAAATGTCAGTGAATTCCTGATACTCCCATGTGAATTCTGAGTTGGTTTAACCAGGCCAGGTGACAACTGGTCCTCCGTGCCACAAGCAATCGTGCCTGGGCCGGGAAGACTCCCTGCACTCCCCAGCATAAGGTGGATTTTTCTGCTGACCTCTGTCATGGTGAATGCAGAGATAAGTGACTATCTCAAGACCAGCAGGCATTAATGTATTTCAAACATTGGCTGTTGTTTTGTCCACACATGAATCATCCTCATAGTAAAGCATCTCCACCATTAAATTCTCTCACTGTAGCCTTCTGATAACTTTTAATACCTTGAAATGTTACATAAAACTAACCCCAAAGCCTCAAGAAACAGACACCCTAATAACTAAAGTAGACTCTAATCCACCTGCCCTGGCAAGTTTCCAGTGGCAAATTCCAACTCAGTTGTGGCAAGCAGTAGATGCCCTAATATCAAAAACAGATGTAAACACCACAGGCTGAACTCGCCCAGATTCAGAGCCAGCCAGCCACCAGACCCAGTCCAAAAGCATAAGAATGGAAGAGAGAAAGGAGAAATGGTTAAATGAAGCATATCTTTTAGTTTCACATGTAGGGATGTTTGTGTTACTGGTCTATCCTTCTCAAGTTTCTGTATGATAGGCAGTATTATTATTTCCCATGCTAAACGAGCTAGTAGAAATTCAGTGGGAAACAGAAGATGCAGTCCACCTAGCTGCAGTACCTTAGGATCCCTGCAAGACAGCAGCTCCTCAGTGTGGAACCATCCGTTCCAATAGACATCTCCCTCACCATGCTGAGCTGGCTCCCAGTCCTGCCCATGTGCCATCTCTGGCATCTGTGCAGTACACTGAGACCTTGACTGTACACTGCTCCCAAAACGGGTACCAGTAGCACAGAAATGAAGACAGGGAATGCCAAGCACACTCAATAGCCAGGCTCTGATTGAAGCTACCTCCTCTCCCAGCAAGCATTCAAGAGAGGAACGACAGTAACATCCCTCTCCTCGAGTCCTGGAAGATGGACTGATCAACTCTACCACTGCAAGAGAGAGAGAGAGAAAGCCACAAAAGGCTGAAGTGAATGGTCTCAAGATAAATGTCACTAGTCTATGGGAAATTCCAGTGCTCTACTCAAAATCCCACAAGCTTTCAAAACAGAGCTACCCAATCCACTGACTAGATTACTGCTTCAAGAGGCATCTTTGAAATTAAATTTTAATTTCTACCAAAACTGTTTAAAGAAAGGCCATGCCCTACTTAATGCTGTTGAAATTTTGACACTTTGAATAGTAGCTGGAGTATTTTACCCCGAGCTGAATGCAAGGTTTACATCTATTCAGCCCCACCCCCCATATACAATGCAGGAAAAGAAAGTAGAGAAGGACAGACATCTACCAGTCATTACAGCACTTTATTATCAAAGGACACCTCAATATGCAAGGCTGTAGCTTACAAATGTCTCCAAGGACTATAAAACGCTTTGTCACTACTTGCTAGATCACTACAAGGAAGATACAGGATGAGTAAAAAGCAATCAGTTCAAAAACTGTATTTCCTTATAGGAACTCCTACAAGCATCAAGCCTAACCCTTCCTGATGCAAGCATTACACTTCAGTAAATGTCTAATCAGAGGAACACAGAACGCCGTCAGGGCACCGATAACCAAGCTGATAGTGAATAACTGTTAAAAAAACAATTGGGTGTGTACTTGCTTGCCTGAAAGGATAAATATTTATTTTATTCAGTAACACCATAGGCATGATTCCATTTGCAAAGATTTGCAGAACACGAATTGTATTTGCTATGAAAGCATGTAATTGCACAGTTTTAAAACCTAAAACTAAAATAGAATTCCTTCTGAACCCAATTTGCATTGATAGAGGCAGGAAAATTTGCATTCAATTGATCTCGATGGCATTATGAAGTAAAATGGTTTTCCTTTAGAAAATTAATAGGTATTAAATTTTGTAGTCACTGCAACAGAATAGAAAGTTAATTTTTCATGTGGTCTCACTGGTATCAATGGGACTCCCTCAAGCTAAGGAATAAGAAGGTGCCAATACTGAACATCACTAGAGTGCCAAACTGGAACTAGATGTTATATGCAGCACAGAACATTTGACAGCAAGTATTAATCCATGCTTAAGTACTACAGCGATTCGTGTGCTAAAAATACACTTTCAAATTAAATATTACACTGAAAATTTTCTGGCCCTCTTTTAAATATCCCACCTCATGAGGCTATAATTTCTTTTTTCTCTTTTTTTAAATCTTAATTATTGGCCAGTCACAGTTTTCAATATATTAGTCACTGCTGTGCTGACTGATTTTCTTCTCTATACACTTGTCCTACATTAGCATTTTCAGCTGAAAGCAAATCAGTCTTACACACTTGTGAAACCCAGGTGAAGGTTGTGCCAAAGCACGGCTGGCCATTTTAAGCCCAGTAACTACAGACATGTCAGAGCCCAGCCAGCATTGGGCACTGTTCTCACAACCCCTCAGCTGCCACAGCAGAAGCTCTACCCCTGGGAAACCATGCTCCAGTAAGACCTAGAGCAACCACCTTCACCAGCTCCCCCACAGTCTTTTTTTCCCTTAAGAACTCTCAGGCCCAGGGATCAGGTACAAATCTGACCTCCGTCAAGCCCACCTGACAACCCACCAACTTTTGCAGTTCAAGGGCTCACTGATGGCAGAGGAGAAAAAATATGGTATAAAACCAAGTGGCAAACAATACACCATAAAAAAGTGATGCAGACAGACATGATGTACTTTTTTAGTTTAATTTATCTGGCAAAGCTCATTCTGTCATCTTCTCATAGCACCAATGCTGGAGAGACTAGTGACAGGGACAAAGGTGCTTAAGACAGTGACAATGAAGAGAAGGAAGAGGACTTGGGACCACTGGACAATGTGACCAAGAATGTAAACAAGGTAAAGAAAATGGATGTAAGAAACAATGTTAGGGTCAGAAACAACTATAGGTGGAGACCTGAGTGAGAAGTTTATGGGATAAAGGAATAAAACGGCTGGAGCTGACAGTGTAAAAGTGCTCAGGCTCAGCAAGGCAGAAACGGAGAAGGAATTTGCCACTCAGAGCCCTCAGATCAGAAGTAAACCATGGGGATTTTTCTCTTCTGCTCTCCAGTGAAAAGTATCCCCAAAACATCTTGCCCCTTCACGCTCATTTGTGTCCACAGGTGAAGGCAACCAACAATTGCCATTGGGAATGCTGGTAATCCACAAGGCTGGAGTCTGTGGGTAAAGGCACAATCCCATGGAGCTGCTGGTATCATTTTACATGAT
This sequence comes from Chloroceryle aenea, assembly GCA_013399075.1. Lineage (NCBI taxonomy): Eukaryota > Metazoa > Chordata > Aves > Coraciiformes > Cerylidae > Chloroceryle > Chloroceryle aenea. The sequence goes on from VWZY01005334.1 coordinate 90,325, forward strand.
GACAGCTCAGATTTTCCAGTTGGGTTAAGAAAAGTAAACAGAAAATCAGCCAGAAAACTAAAAAATGATGAGGAGTATCATTCAACCACTCTGAAGACAGGGAGTCTCAGAAACGAGGTATTCTGTGATGTCACATTTCAGTTTCCCTGTGCACTATGATTCTCTTAAAACAGTCCACCACCCCTCCCCACTAACACGACCTGTGGTTCATGCAATGCAAAAAATAGATGCACTTTGGTCAAGGATGCTTATCTATCATATACAGAAATCCTGCTTGGTCTGATGGAAGAGATAGGAAAGGAAGGCACAGCTATAGAACATGAATCCTCCTTGTGGGAATCATCCCAATACCTATTGAAAAGTTACAGTGCAAGATGGAGAAAAGCCATCAGCTCTGATCAGTGGTTATGGTCTTCATCTTCCTCATACTCACATGGGAGTCTAGAGCCCTTAAATCACCGTTTGAGCTCCAAACATGCAAAAAATAAAACATCAACAAAAAAAGCATAAACAGATGCCCTCTTGGGGCAGGGGAAAAAAAAACAGCCCACATTTCTCAATCGTCATGCCAAAAGCTGACTGACAGTTAAGAGGGAAAACTGTGCTGGGATTGAAGCTAAATTTGTCCAAATGTAAAAGGGAACAACTTCTTTCCACTGCAAAGGAGTGCTATCAACTGCAGTTCTGTATGACACGGCACTGCTAGTCAGAGCTGCATGGAGAAGCCCAGAGGAAATGAAAAATTCTGCTTCATGTGGACTGGGGGCAGAAACAACACACGGACCATGTAACGAAGGCTTAAAAAAAAAATCTGAACCACAATCCCTTTCCAGTGTGAATCAGGGTCATGATGGGACTGCGTAATTAGACCGTCATGCTGACATCATGATGCAAAGCAAAGGCTCGCACAGACAATCTTAATTTTGCAATTCTTAAATCTGCTGCTTTCATCTCTGCATACTTCTAACTTGTCATGTTAATGTAAGAAAGAGTTACGTTATTATGATAACCTACTGCTTTTCCAGGTAAGGATAAGAGTAGGAGAGCAGTAATACCAGGCACATGCAAATTATTCTAGAACACCACACAGTGATGGTGCAAGAGAGAAGAACAAGCCCAAGGCTGAGGGACCCACAGGGTCTGGGCAGTAAGAGTCACAGCATGCAGCTGCACGGTCCACAAGCAGCACAGCAAAGAGCTTCCCTGCACCCAGCACACTTAATCCGCAACCCAGATAGTCTCCCATGAATAATCGAGACTTGACTATGTGCAGCAGAACTCTATTAACCTCAGAACTCACTGCAGCAGGCTGCGTCCCCCATAAACTGCTTAGTGATCAAGTAACTAAGTGCATGGCCTCTTACAAATGCCTTAAGTCTACTAATGGGATACTTGCCTCCAAGGCCCTGGCTATAGTACAGAGCTTCATTTCAGATTCATCGGTTTTGAAGACTTGGGGGGAATCCGTTATCATCATCTAATCTTTTCTTTGCACAAGAAAGCCTGATTCACAGCTCTGTAGCACGACAGGAGCAGTTTCTCCTTTCATCTCCTGAACGAAAACTGTTGAAAGCTTTGGACTTATCAGTGAGAATACAATTTATGAAACTTGTAGCTCAGGATTATCTGATGAGCAGTAGCCAACAGAAAATAAAGCTAGCAACTACATCTACTCCTGCAGCCTTTATGGCTAGCTGAAATGAAAGATACAAGTAGACAGGATGATCCTGTCAAGGCAAAGATCAGGTGTACTGAGCAGGCACTTACAGCCAGTGCCGAAGACAGTGTTGTTACTGTGCTGAAAGGGGGTGGAGGGGAGATCTGACAGAAGAGTCAAGGATGTTTCCAACCACTCAAGTCATATGGAAGCAGGAAGAAAATAAAGGAGCATCTTGGGTTAGCTCTCCGAAAGCTAGTCTCAACCACTGAGGAAACTGGCTGGCACAGATCTGGATGGATACACAAGGTACCTGGGCACAGTCTTACAGCTAAAGATGACTGACAACCTGTCCAACTAGCAACCTGTACCACTATCAGTGTTCACTGGCATCACTTTCAGCAGAATCTGCACAAGAAACAACTCTTCATTATCCCCATGCAAAACAACCACACCAGAAACGCACCTCTGCTTTCACTTGTGCTGGAGTGAAAGATTTGGAAACACGGTCTCCCCACCTCAAAAACCAAATAAAAGCCAACAATATCATGTGTGAGACACCACCTGCAAAGCAGATGTCACACATACTACATCACCAGACTGAAGTCATAAAAATGCTGTAGAAATTCTCAAATTCGTGTTAAGCCTTCTCCTCCCCCCCACCCCTTCACTCACGTAAACAGTCAAAAAAAACCCCAACCGACACCAAACAAACCCAGAAAATAAATTCTAAGTATTTTCCATCACTCTATGAAGTGACACATACAAAAGTAGTCTGGTAAAGACTCTGTGAACTGAAGTCATTCACAGTTAATTGCTAATATTTATAAGGAAAAGTTTCCATTAAATAATACATGGGAACCAGACATCTCAAAAAACAAAGCTTATTGGAACTGCGTTTGTCTAACAGCAGCCGGGCAAAACTACGGCCACAAAGTATAAAAGCAGCTGTAGCCACTCTCCCACTTTTTCCAAAACATCGAGAGTAAAACGTTGAAGTCCAATTTGGAAGGGGAAAAAAGTGAAGAGTAGAGACTGTGCATCGCAGTTTGTAAATTTAGCAGCAGACCTAAGACAGGTTTTTTGGTTTGGGTTTTTTTGGTTTTGTTTTTTTGCTTGGGATAAAAGTGTAGTAAAATCCTAGCCTACCTTTAGTTCTAGTCTGAAACACCATTTTGCAGCAAGACTATCTCCAAACACGGATAACAATGCAAGTTTCTGCTCGAAATCACCTTACCAAAATCGCTCCGAAGCAAAAACCAATCCACCAACCAAGAGCGGCATAAAATGGTTGATGAAAAGTGAGCATATTACCCTGACAAACCCAACTGCTGTAAAGCGACAAATAAAACGGACCGAAAACTAGGACTCCATTTTTAATCATGCTGAAATAAAAGTCAGGATTTTTCAACTAAGCACCGAATAAGCCGCGGCGACG
>VWZY01005334.1:94217-110273 GCA_013399075.1 Chloroceryle aenea
TTTCCTGTTTGTGGGGGGCGAATTAAGGAGCAAAAAGGCCTACAAGGGAACAGCTCCGACTTGAGATTTTTTCATCTCATGTAGTTATTGGTAGGGGTAGCTCCGTGGGTGAGGTATAGCGGGGGTGAACCTTTAGAATGCGACTTAGTTGAAGACTGTCAAACTGGTGCTCACGCCAGGAGCAGAGCTGGAAGCCACCACGCCTCGGCAGAGGCGTTGTGAAGGGGCAGCAGCCTCAGCTTCTGCAGCAGTTCGGGCTCGGTGGGAGGCACTGCGGAAACCTGGTTACAAATATTCACGGGATTCCCGCACCCAGGGCGGTGAGGTGTTGCCTGTAAGCTGCATAACAGCAGGTCCTCTCCATGCCTTTGCCTGGCCGAAGAGCCGCGTCTCCCCCCTCCTGACTCTCACTAGCCGGTGTGCTCAAATCACTATCTACCACTTTATCCAACTTGAGAATAAAAAATACAACCTGTCATAAGAACAGTGTGCCAGCTCCCAGGCTGAGCAGTTATTCTGAGGCTGGCAAGCTTTTGCTTATACATAAATTAAGGGTTTTTTTCCTTCTGACCCAGATTCTGCATATCGGGTTTCCATGATTTCCTTATGGAAGAAGTACACGGGCGTGCAAGAATGTGCCTTCATAGAGCAGTTGTGGTTACTGGTTTGCCGTTCAGGCTGGGAGGATGGGACCTTACACGAGTTGTCTGGGCGCTAGAGGTCAAGTCAAAGTAGAGAGGTCAAAATTTTTAATAAGTGAGGGCTGTCTGATGGGAAGGTGCCATATTTTGTAAATTACAATTTATCTAAGGTTGACTGGCCAAACTGTTCACCTGGAACAGTTCCCAAGTTTCTTCCTATTAGAAACTGGGCATAAGTCTTGGATTATCTTCTACCTGTACCTGGGGCCTTAATTTTCCAAGAAAATTAGCTGCTGTATTTTCAAATACTCTTGAAGCAGCTATCACAAGAAGTTCCAAGTCATATGGCCTTCTTTCTTTGCCTGCAGGCATCAACATTTTAGATTTTATAGCATCTTCTTTTGGTGGAAACCTTATGAAATTTCATGTTTTTCAGTATCTTGCATTCCCATAGCTAAATGTCCCACCTACTTTAGTTCATAGCTTTGAAGCTTCTAAATTGCAACTCTGTCTGTAAACCACAGGAAGTGATTAAATGTGGCATATTTCTGAGGCCACAAGCTTGGGCAAATACTCATCCCAGCCACCTCAGTTGCAGAATTTCCTTTTGTTTTGGTAAGAGCAGGTTTCACCCCCTAGTTCTTTAGATTTCCAAGACCAAAGCCAATGGATCCCTTCCACTACCGCACTCAAAGGCTCATGAATGTGCTTGTCTGTAGCATCAGGGGGTCAGACCTCCAAGGAAATCTTTTCAAGCCCTCATGTTCCATGTAGGTGAGACCTTCTTGGGATGAAATCATAGAAATACGTGCCAAGATCATGGAAGTTTCAGTAGTCTTGGAGATCTGCTGTAATGTTCTGGGAATGAAAAGAGTCATCCACAAGTGTGGCAAGTACTTGCTGGCTCACACGGACGAGGTTTCTGCCTCTCAGGCTTTTCTTGTTCAGATCTTCTTAATAGAAGGACTGACAAGCACCACTAGTAAATATCCAAATGAAAAGTCTCCTGTTAATATCGCCGAGGACAAATGTGTAGCTATGTGTCAAAACTTACTGAACGAAAGCCCTGTGTTGGTTAACAAAGAACAGAAGGGTTGTGAGTAGCAGCAGGAAGACTGAAGAGGGGGTCTTAGGGAATCACAGCAAGGTGAAATTTCCTCCTGAAGTGGTTTGATGTCTCTAAGCTGATTTGGTAAGACAAACTGTGCATCATTAATGGTACATCTGTGGTCAGCACCAAAAAAAACCCTACGGCATCAAAAATGGAGTAGCACAGATAGTAGTCTTTGTCTAGGAGATACAGAACCCCCCCCAGTTCTGAGCTAGCTGTGAGCCAGGTTTGTGATCGAAGACAAGTTTTTCACAGAGCAGTAAGTAGAAGTGGGCCACTTGGGCCAGAGAATGCTCAAGGTACATACTAGTTTTGGACAAGGAAACTCTTCTCAACTGTCCTGATGCTACCATCTGTGCTGCCTAGTTTCTCTTGCCCGGTCTAGCAGGGGAACTAGACTGACACAGTCAGCTGGTATAGGCACTTTCCTACTTAGACTTGTAGTTGTCTGTGTGGTCACAAGGATCCCTCCATGGGAGGGTGAGGGGTCTCCACCAGCCTTTCCACAAAGGCCCTCCCATTCCCTGTCCCATGGAAGTGAAGTGGGCCTGCTTGGGTCTGCAGGCCTATACTGCACGTATCAGCCAGGAACATCCTGGAGATGCATCTTCCTGATGAGTGTGGTTGCTCCACAACAACCAATACTGCAAATTCTCTTTCCACAGTCCAATCCTTTGCAAAAGCTTTGGTTTTCATAACTCAGACATTAGTATCTCTTCTTTCTACATGTAGTGCACAGGGTAGCTGTGACCATTTCACTCTGAAATTAGCAATTTTAAAAGCCAAGTAAGTTACATTTTTCACACAAACTTTTAAAAACCTAGCTGGAGTTCTGTTCACATTTGTATCTTTTCCATTTATCATGCTTTTGCAGGAGTTCCTTTATCACAATAGGTATGATCTCCTTTAGTAAATCATCGAGGAAGAAGCTACCTTCCACAGTCTTTTATTTCTTTGTGGGGTTTTTTTGTTTGTTCGTTTGTTGTTTTATTTTATTTCTTTTCCTCTAGTGACAGTCCCAGAAATCTGACCTTAGCTTACTTGATTTGCAGATATTCACAAATTGGGGCTTTTTTAAATTTTGATTTAGAACAAAAAAGGAACCTTCCCGCCCAGCTGTACGAGCATAAACAGTGTCACATTAGTATACTTCAGGAGAGACACGCATAGAAAGGATCAAGAGGCTTTGAGAAAATTCACTGACTGTTTTCTGCAGAGAAGAAAGATTCCCATAAGCAGTATATTTTGGGTTTACAGGTATTGGCCGGTATTTCATTCTTTGCATAATCTTTGAGGTTAAAAAATGAGCTTGAAAATATCAGTAACAGAACTAAATGATTGCAGCTAATCAGAAAAATGGTATAGGAACAAACAAGACTTTCTCAACAGATACGGACTAGACATTTGAAATCAGGGTCATGCTCTGAAAAGAAACTCAATTGCAAGGAAATGGGAGTAGATAAAATAGTGCCATTTTACTTAACTGGCTGTCAGAGCAGGAGTGAGCTCTGCTCCACTCCATGGCTGTCAAAAAGTGTGAGAGCGTGCTAGTGGGAACATGTTATGAATCATTTTGAGATCTTGCTTTCCAAAATAGATAATACAACTATGCTACATAATAAACTCTCCATTTAGGTAATTTTATGGGAGTGTCGTAGTTTAGGGTCAGGGCAGCCCCTAAGACCCAACAGATGCTCTCTGTTAACTCCCCTCCCTCCCCAAAGGGGAAGAGAAAAGGAATAAGGGAGAGAGACTTCGTGATTAGTAAAGGAAACTGGAACAGCTTTAANCATAGGGTTAAAAAGAAACAATGAGATTAAAACAGTGAAGACTCAAACTCGGACCTTTGCAGTTCTCGTGCAGAACTTTAAAATGTTAATTCAGGTCCAGTTTCAAGCTGACCAAATAGAACTACCCATAAACAAGAAATAAAGATAAAACATCTTTTGTGGAAGACAAAAGAGACTACTTTGACTGGTTTCTTTTATTGCTAGTTATTACTGTCACCTCTCAAAGTAACAGGGTGCTGCTCACCCAGCTATTTTAGATAACTGAAAACTCACCTCTGGGCTCCAGTTAGTTATCTTCCAAAAATCCTCACTCAGAAGAGAGATGAGTCCCTCATCCTCTCCCTCTGTGTCCCCATCTGTGGTTTCCACTGGTGCCACAGTGGTCTTTCACCTCCCATCTCATCATTAAAACATCGCACTGCAGCTCCCCTCTCCTCAATGGCTATGGCTGAAACTCGGAAAGCAAGAGATGAAGTGACTTTGTTTCTTCATCACACTCTAAGTAGCTTTGGTCTTACAAGTCACTTACATTTTTTCCCAAATGGTGTTTTATGAATAATTTGAATTTTTAAGACAGTAAAAGCTGGGGTTCCCAAAGCATCTTTCTCTGTCCCTTATCACAGTTGGTCAGTGAAGTTTGCCAGTGAAAAGTGGTTTAATCAGAAAATGTGAGCACATCAATTCAGAAATTATTTGTGGCAACTGGCTGAATATGGGCTGCTGTGAAACCTCGAGTATTTTTCATGTCCTAGGATCTTTGGTTCCAGGGCATTTGAAGCTTTTGCAACTACTGAGGGCAAATTGGTGGCATTTGTTACCTTCACTGATGCTCTTCAGAAGTAGATAGGTGATGAAGTTAAAGGAAATTATATCAATTTGACATAGTTATTGATGAGATGACAGGCAGTGCACAGATTTTCCAAGGGAATATCATGTGTCTAAAAAATAGCCATTTTGTGGGAAGTTGCACAATACAAAATTATTCACAACCTGGAAACTTCTCCGTTTCTCCATGAGTGTTTATTGCAAAAAAGCTGTTAGCATTTCTTCCAGGCATTTCTTAACAAAAAAATAAAGGAAACACAGCATGTAATCTGTGAGCTGTTACTCATTCTTTGAGTAGTGGGTGCTATGTTTTGCAAAGGACCCAAGCAACACATGGGCAAGTTTTCTCAGCATCTCTAGGAAAGTGATATAGCAACAGTTGTTAAAGAAGGATGGAGAAGTCTTTTTATTGCTTTTGAGGTGTTTACTTTTGAAAAACTATGTTGAGTTTCCAAACATCCAGTGGGGAAGGATTTGCCATCCCTGGGAACTGTCTCCTGCATTGAGGGGAGCAACAGGCAGGGGATCTCTCTCCTATCGTTAACTAGATGTAAACGCCTGGGTTTGGGGATTTGTAATGAGATCTCAGGAGACGGGTTCTGCTATTACTAATTGCTATTACTCATTTGAATGGGAAGATTGGTTTAGACATCTGAGGTAGGCAAGCTGTAAAGCACTGCAGAGCTGTATGTGTAATTAAGGAACTGGTGGTGTGTGCAGTCCCTTGTAAAAAGGGTAAAGCCCTGCATGGTGATAATGGTCAGTTATTCCATGTTCCATGTCTGAAGACATAGCAGATGTTCATATCAATTGTGTGTCCCCTCTGCTGTAAGCTGAGTGCAGAGCTTGCTGTTCTCCGACCATTCTTGCTCTTACAAACAGTTGGGCCTCATGTACATGTCATGTCTCTGTTGCATTTAGCTAACAAGAGCAATAATCAAAATCACCACTGCGTCCGCAAAGCATAATGAGGATTAGAGTCTCGTCCAGTGTGCCGAGAAGCTCATTTGCATTCCCTGGTCTGGCTTTTCCCCATTTTTCCATTTTATGAAAGGACCTCCCCAATGTCTCTCTGTCCCTAAGACAAGGGAGCTAACAATCTTTCACTGATGTGGGGGTGGGAGGGTGGTGGAAGATCATGCTCACCACATCACCTATACACATAACTCTTACACATCATACACTTCTGCCACAATTATCATTTAATTTCTGCCTCTCCAGAAAAATATACCAGTTGTCTCTGTGGTCTTCCTGTTTATCATCTCTGGCTGCAAGAGCCGGTACCAGCCAGGTGCAAGGACAATGGCTGGCTATTCATTTCTCTGCACCAGCTGTTCCCCTCAGCATGCACCGAGTCTGGGTCCTGCTGATGACAGCCTGGTTACAGCTGCTGCAAGTTGAATTTTATTTTAAGAGCTAATCCAGACTGATCATTCTGAGAACATGCCTAAATATAGCAAAAGGTAAGTATATTTTCTAGAAAACCATTTTCTAGGCTTTGTTACAGAATAGCCTATAGGTCTGTGTTAGCTTTTGGGTTTTTTTCCCCTCCAGACTCATGGAAGATGTGGACTGATGTGATTAGATAACATCAGGTGGTGAATCACTACCCTGCTATCAGCATCCACCAAATTCTGTCTTCCAGCGTATGGGTCAAATATGCTTGTTAAAAATGAGTGTCTGCCAAGAAAAGCCTGCAGTACATCTCAGTCCTACAAAGACCACAGAGCCAGCAGAGCACATTTCTTGGATTTGCTTGTGACCATAGGAGTTGGTCTGCACCAGGCAGCTTAGAGGTCCTAGGACAATGCTGCTTCTGTTTTTTTTTACGACATGGACCACCAAATGGAGAGGAAAGGAGAGGAGAGGAGAGGAGCTTATAACAAGTTGATGGCACAGCAGAGAACAGAAAATTGCCTACTAAATGTCATGAGGCCTTTGAAGCCCAGATTGAGGATGCTGGCTGTATTCATTTGCTTTCAGGAGCGTGAAATCCATAGTTTCCCATTTAAAAAGCAAATGAGACTATCTGGATTTTCAGGGAAATTCTGGTTCTGTTTTCAAGTTCTGCTGTTCACCAAAACATTATATCACAGTTTAGGGTCAGGGCATCCCCTTAGAGCTGTAACAGACACTCTCTGTTAACTCCCCTCCCTCCCCAAAGGGGAAGAGAGAAGGAATAAGGAAGAGAGACTTAGTGATCAGAAAAGGAAACTAGAACAACTTTAATGACAATAATAATAATGATAATAATAACAATGGAATATATACTAATCTATACAAAACCAGTNAACGGAGAAGAGCCTGAGAAAAAGCCTTCGGATCCCTCTGCTTTATACTGAATATGACATATATGGGCTGGAATTCCTTGTTGGTCAGTTTGGGGTCACCTGCCCTGTCCACTCTGTGCAGGTGTGGCCTTTCACTTCCCTGCACCCCCAGTGAGGGACACAAGATCCAGCAGTGGCCTTGGTCTGCACACCAACCCTTGATAGTGACTCTAAACATGAGGTGTTATCACTGCCAGCAGCAGACACTGCCTGTGGAAACAGGCTGCCAAATTCAGACAGTGCAGTTACTTAGAAGTACCAAACTGAAAAGTAAAATCACTGAACAAAATTAGTTCTGTTCTCACTCAAACCAGGACACATTATCTATGAGTTTTTTAAAAATTGCTTTGGGCATGACATTTTGTAACAAAAGGGGAGATAAAATTTGCAGCTATATGAAAACAATGCAATAAAAAAAGAGAAATTCAACTTGGAAAATCCTTTCTTAGCCTCAAGAGTATCACTCACAGAGCTCTTCCAACTAATTGGTTTTAAATTAATTTTTCAACCGTTTTACTTCTAAACCTTTTTCATCAATATTAAATGGAGACAAAACCAATTTACAGCTATGGCAGTTACATTTAACTTGCATCAGTGGAGATTTTCCTTCCCCTCTTTCTTCTCCCAGCTCAGTCTATTGTATTATCAGTCAAAATTCCCCACCAAAGGATGTATTTCTGCCTCTAAGATTTCTGCTTGCTTCCCTGCAGCTGAAAGGTAGAATTTGCCAGTACTTTGACCTTTCTCTCTCTCCTAAGCTAACTTGAGTCAGTAGATGCCAAAGGTAGCTTAGTTATTTCATATTTTTACAGTTTTATCTGACGACAGTCTGTCATTTATTGTGTAGACTCAGGTGTCCACTGAGTACATTCTGCTTTTCTACAGGCCAGCAAAACAAGACAAATGGGATGCTGTAAATGCATCAATAAACCACTTGAATAAATGAAACTTTGAGAGAGGTCACTCAGAAATAGCTTAAATTACAATAGACCCTGTACTAATGACTCAAAATTATGTACATAGCCAATTAAACTGGTAGTTCATGCTGAGATGCAAAGACAGGGGCTGCTGGCTATTTTTTGTGAATATTAAATTTCCTTACAGGAGATCTGCCTTCTCTTCCCAGCCGTTTTACGTATTCACAGTGTGATGTTGAGCAAATCATCCTCTCTCTTTAGCTTTAAAGTTCCCATTTATTAGGATATGGCTGTCCTTTGTAAAATACCTTGAAATCCATGGACAAATTCAAGCCATACATGAAAAATCACCAACATTATACACTTACAGAGCAAATTGTAAAAAAATACTATCTTGTAATTATGCAAAGATGCATGCATTAATTCAGGAGTAATCTAGCTAGACAAAGTTGTCTGAAAAGGCCATATTCCCAGTTCAGGGACGAGTACCTTTTTCGTTTTGCTTTTTTTTAATTCAGTTTTGGACCAGGTCATGCTGAACTCAGAAAAAAAAAAATCCTGCAAATGGGAAGTTCCAAGGGGAAAAAAAAATCAAACAATCAGAAATACTAAGGAAGAAAAACATCCATAAGAAATTACCTTCCCAAGTGAATTTTGCATTATAAACAACGGGTGCATCAGGTGGGGGGTAAGGAGGAAAAGAAATCTGCAGGGTGCCTGAAGAAAACCAGACATGAATTGTGTATTTCAATTACTGTTCCTCTTCTTGTGTTTTAACTGTAATGCTTAGCCAAAAATCAAGGTTCTTTAGTCATTTTCTGTTAGGAATTAATGACAAGGGAGGTGGGTGTGTGACAAGGCTCCACTTGTTTACAAATAATATATAAAATATTGCTTCCTTGAACAAGGCAGAAGCCAGCAGGCTGGAGACAGCTTCTCAGAAGGGGGTCCAGTATGGCCAGCCACCAGCACTCAGCTCAGCAAGACCACAGGAGGCTTTCCCAGCACCATCTTCCCTGTGCTTATTCACATTGTAACTTAGGCTTGGCTTCACCACCTCCCTCTCAGGGATGCAGGTCCTCCTGGGCTGCTTGCACAGAGGCACCATCCAGGCAGTGAGCATTGGACCATTAGGTCTCTCAAAGTCCCCGTTGCTGGGCACAACATCAAATTAACAGAGTCCACCTCCAATAATTTCAGGGAAAAGCTGAAAAAGCTCTCAGTGCAATCTGAAAGCTCAAAAAGGAGATAAGAGAACCCTTTCCTTACCATAGAAAAAAAAACATTAATATGAGGGCATTTGTTACTCTGGGCCTGGCAACCTCCATTAGGTAACAATTCAGGATGCTTGTGCCACTAGAAATAGCCAGAATGGGGATGGGTAAAGGTGATATGTGATTTAACACAAAGGTGGTACACAGATGACAACAGCATCTTCTCTTGGAATAGCCATCACCACCAGACTTGACCTCCTCACCATTCCTGTCACAGCCTGAAAGGTTTCTCTTGCTGTAAGAAGTAGAAGTGTTTTTTATAACTCTGAAAGGAAAAGTGTAACATCACAGACTCTCATAGGAAATGTGCATTAACTCAGTGTAAATTATAATAATGAAACTACAGTATATATGTAATTTCCAGCAGCAAAATTTCTGCTACCAGTCATGAAGGAGGAACTAGAAAAAAAAAATTGAGAGGTCTTTTTTTTGATCTAACTTGCCATGATTCCTTGATTTCTCCAAGTGAGGCTGTGGGTTCTGGGGTAGATCATTAAGGTTCCTTCCCTCTTTTCTGTAGTATAGACATTTGCACTACAGAAAAGAGAATCTGGTGTTGGAACCTGTAGGGTTGCCATGAGCTCTAGCAATTCTAGCAACTCCATAGAGATTTTACGGAGGAGAGCCCCAGGCACTTGATCAAAAGAGCATAGAGAGTGAATGTCATGTTCAGCCTTTGGAAACACTGAGAATAACTGAAGTTTCTTGGGAGACCTGAACTTTTTTTCTAACTTCCCTCATCTCTAATGAGCAAGAGTACTTCTGCCAGGTATTGAGTTTCGATTTAGATTGCAGTGTTGTTCACTACTTTGTTACAAAAGTCAAATAGATTTAATGTCCAGACCTGTAAATCCTCTGCAGTGAAACAGGAAAAAAAATGAAGCTACAGAATGAAGACCAGTTAATGGAAGTGTACGCATGAACAGCCTGTAGGGTTTTCTCATTAACTGCTGTACTGATTTATATTGTTGTCATCACAAACTTTTTGTATTATGTTTCAATATCTTCAAAGAATATTTTTGCAATTGGATTGAAATTTTTCTTCACAGGAAGCATTGCCCTCACCGAAGGACAAGTATGATATTCCTGGGCAACCTGTAATACAATTTGTCACGGTTTAGGGTCAGGGCAGCCCCTCAGATCTATAATAGACACTCTCTGTTAACCCCTCTCCCTCCCTCCCCTAAGAGGAAGAGAAAGTGAATAAGGGAAAGAGACTTAGCAATTAGAGAAGGAAACTAGAACAGCTTTAATGATAATGAAAATAATAATAATGGAATATATACAAATATATACACAACCAGTATTGAACCCAACCCTCCTTGATGGTGATTACATCACTGTCACTACACAGGCACAGGGAAAGCAGACAGGAGCTGTGTTCAGGAGCTGGATTCTGGTGATGGATTCAGGAACACAGAGATTGGGATCTAAGGCAGAACGGACAGAGTCCTCCTCAGATGCTCCAGGGAAGAAGCCAAANCCTACAGCTGCCAGCTCACATCTACTAGATCTTTTTCACCATGCACAAGGCCAGCCCAGAATCTGGGGAATGGTTAGCAAGGTGTTTACAAAACACCCACATCTGCACTAAGCCTTCAGGTAAAAGACAAACAGCCACCTTTGTGTAGGACTGAAGAAGGGAAAATCCGGGCACCTCCCACCCTGGTTCAGGAGGAGTTCAGAGCAGCTGCTTCTGCTGGGGTTCATGCTGACACTGTGAAGAGCAGCCCAAGGATGGCCTGCCGGTAGGAATGCACTGCAACTAATCGCACTCTGTACATCAGACTGCAAAAACAAAGACACATTAATCATCATTTCACCTTACCAAATAAGTAAATACTACTACCCTCATCTTATCTACAGGGAAAATGAGTCATCAAACTGTCACAGAAAGAGCTGGGGACAGTGCCAGGACCAGGAAACAGGTATCCAAACTCTCCAGTGTGCTACCTTTCATCCTGCTTCACTTGGGCAACAAAACTGATCTCCCATGGAGTCAGACTCAAGCTAGCTCCTCTGGAGCAGAGGAAGGCAGCAGCCATCCTGTCCCGATGTCCCACAGAGTGTCTGGGGCAGCCAGGAGCATGTTGCTCTTCCTAATTTTTGGCTTCTTGTGTTCTTTGTTGAGAGGAATTGGAGTCTCAGTGAGCCCCATGTGGTAGTTCTAGGGACTTCTGGTTACTTCTATAGTAGAAAAATAGCAGGCTCAAAAAATAACTGACAAGCTTTGAACACCAGCTAAGGTTTCATTTCATTTAATTGTCAATACTTTGTGTTCATAAAAACACATATGCAAATTAAAAGCTTTTCATTAAAAAACAAAACCAATAGCCTGGACTTTCCTTAAACTTACAGGCATCACAATAGATGCTTTACAGATCCCCTAGCTGACTGTGTCCTTTTCAAAGGCAGACCAGTGCAAACTTCTTGCTCCTATTGTTATAACTCCATTCATCCTATAGCCTCACAGCTTACATTGGCCCATGAGACTGCCTGTCCTGAAATAAGTACGCAGGTGTTGTTCAGCTTGCAGTCCTTTCCTCTCACAACAGAACAAAGAAAGAAAACATAATTAATAAATAAATAACTTAAAAAACCTCAACATCGATCTTAACAGAGAAAACAAGATGCTTGGCCAAACCTAACTCTCTGGGGGAGCTGACAGTTGATTTACTCTACTAACACATCAGCAATTCTCTGTGCTACAGAAGAACTATGTGGTTGAGCTTGTTCACTCTCAAGACTGGTGCTGAAGTTCCCTAGCCACATAGTCAGGAAGGGATCCTTTTATCAAAAAAAGCTTTGTTCCTCGCACCACAAGTATTGTACAAAGCAGATACTGCCCTTCCATTATATTCTTGAATGAGTTCAACTGCAGTGATGTGACAGTGATGTGATGACTGCAGAATTTGACCCAGTTTGATGGGGTAAGGCAAACACACAGATTTTGGCACTTGAATTCAGGAGGGCAAATGTCAAGAAGTAGGTCACTCTGGACTTTAATAGCTTGGTGGCAAAACTGCTGATCCACACTCAAGAGACTAGTCTCAAGGAGGATGTTGTATTGGTGTGCTGAGAGAAGAGGAAAAAAGGGTTCAGAGGCTAAAGTCGCTAGCCCAGCAGCAGCAATTAGAGCTCACCATAGTTGTGAGGTTACATACAACAGCGGGGACTCCAGCTGCATGGGGAAAAAAAAGTGTGGTAGAGCAAAAGGAATGTGAGGAAGAGACAAGGATTTGAGCGTGGCTGGAGGAGTCCATCTCCAGACAGACCCAGCATGATTGAAGGTGGTGCTTATGTGCACAGGGGTAGAGAGGACAGGTTTTGTGCTTGCAGCTGATTAGGGGAGACAATAAACTCTGCCCTTTGCCCTTTTCTTTCTGGAAAGTAAAAGGATAGCCTGTTCTGCATTAAAAAAACACAAAACACACACACACACAAAAAAACCAACCCCCCCAAAAAACAAAGCAAACAACAAACAAACAAACAAAAAACCCCAAAACACACAAAAAACCCACAACAAACAAAAAAAACCCCACCAAACACACACACACACACAAAAACCAAAACCAAACCAAACCAACCAACCAAACAAAACACAAAAAAAAACCCCAAACAGAAAACAGAATAATTTCCACACCAGAAAATTTTTACTCCACCTGTGCAAATACCTTTGTATCCACTGGCAACAAATCTGGAAGGTCCATCTGCTTTCAGCCAACAAACCAACATTCACTGATCCAACCTCACATGCTCTTCCTCTATGTCCTTTCATTTTACCAGGTCATAGAAAGGGAGGAGGAGCAAGAAATCCAGTGGATTTACTCTAATCCCCAAATGAAGCTTTGGATCTGCTTTATATGATCTCAGAGCCACCCTGTTGTCTACATACACAATACCCTGTGCTGAACAGGCAATTCTGTACAGCTTGTGAAGAAGGAAAAGGAGAGAAGAAAGGGCAGTGAGAAACAGAGGCAGTAGATATTTCAGGGAAGCATAATATAATAGCGGTAGAGTTTGCATTTTATGCCAAAAAAAATCCCACCAGTTTTCTTGGCTTTTTTACTAGGACTTGCTGAAGTTAAGAGGCAGAGAGTAATTTTACAAACTCTAACACATTTAGCCAAATGGTATCGTGAAAAGCTTGGGAAATACCTT
The DNA here is from genome assembly GCA_013399075.1 of Chloroceryle aenea. Taxonomy (NCBI): domain Eukaryota; kingdom Metazoa; phylum Chordata; class Aves; order Coraciiformes; family Cerylidae; genus Chloroceryle; species Chloroceryle aenea. The sequence continues at coordinate 107,267 of VWZY01005334.1, forward strand.
TCTCATTCAAATGTACAAAATAATACATCTTGTGGTTTGTATCAGCCTGACTTCCTCCATGCCTAAGATTTAAATGTAAATCTTTGTCATACATAAGGAGTTTTTAAGGGTGTTAATCATGTAGCTGTTTTTACAGTGTGCAAAGTGATGTGAAATCATGAGGGAGCATTAATACCTTGTGGGAAGAATTCCACGTTAGAAGGCTGCAGTCTGTAGCACTGCTAAGACATATAAATCACTGCAGATACAGTGGAATGTGATGATTTGAATCCATTGGGTTTGGAAATGGAAAAAAGATGTGATCTTGAAAGAGTCAAACTGCTTTCAATACACTGAGCCCAATCCTACAGCTCTGATTGAGACATATTCAACAAACATCAAAGTATAAGCTGCAAGATGAAATACTTTCTGTGGGAAATCTTCCAGTAAAAGTTACCCTTTTTAGCTCTGCATATGTTTAAAAACACTGGGCCTAATTTTACAGCAGCTTGCACTTGACGTAATCACCTGCTGTTGTGCAAACTGAGCACAAACACCTTTTCTGATCTAGTAATAACTGTACATCCTTTTGCCATCTTTGCGAGGTGCAAAGCCACAGTGAGCAAATGCTTTGTTCTGCAAGGAGAAAGAGGTTGGAGAGGCAATCTTATTGCTTGCATGAGATTACCAGTCTATAATAGACATTATAATGGGGGTCTGCTACAGGCAACCCAACCAGGAAGACTGAGTAAATGAGGCAGATACAAGCAGCCTCACATTCCCAAACCCTGGTCCTCATGGGGGGCTTCAACCACCCCCATGTCTGTTGGAGGAACAACACAGCAGAGCACAAGCAATCCAGGAAGTTCCTAGAATGAATTGATGATAACTTCCTCCTCCAAGTGATAGAACAGCCAAAAAGGAGAGGTGATGTGCTGGACCTTCTTCTCACCAAGAAGGAGAGGCTGGTTGGAAATGTGAAGTTCAAGGGCAGCCTTGGCTGCAGTGACCATGAAATGGTGCTGTGCAAGATCCTTAGGGCAGTGAGGAGGGTGCACAGCAATCTTACTACCCAGACTTCAGGAGAGCAGACTTTGGCCTCTTAAGGGATCTGCTTGGTAGACTATCATGGGATAAAGCTCCATAGGAAAGAGTGGCCCAAGAAAGCTGTTTAATATTCAAGGACCACCTCCTCTGAGCTCAGGAGCAATGCATCCCAACAAAGAGGAAGTCAGGCAGAAACGCTGTGAGGCCTGCATGGATGAACAAGTTGCTCCTGTAGAAAACAAACCACAAAAAAGGAAGCCTATAGAGAGTGGAAGCAAGGGCAAATAACCCTGGGAGGAATAAGGAGAAACTGTTCAAGCAGACAAGGCAGACAAGGACAGAATGAGGTCTGGCCAGGGATGTCAAGAACAAGAAAAAATTCTGTAGGTAAATCAGTGATAAAAGGAAGACTAGAGAAAACTTGGGCTTTCTTGGGAAGGAAAGAGAAGACCTGGTTACCTGGGATATGGNGAAGGAGAGGCTGGTTGGAAATGTGAAGTTCAAGGGCAGCCTTGGCTGCAGTGACCATGAAATGGTGCTGTGCAAGATCCTTAGGGCAGTGAGGAGGGTGCACAGCAATCTTACTACCCAGACTTCAGGAGAGCAGACTTTGGCCTCTTAAGGGATCTGCTTGGTAGACTATCATGGGATAAAGCTCCATAGGAAAGAGTGGCCCAAGAAAGCTGTTTAATATTCAAGGACCACCTCCTCTGAGCTCAGGAGCAATGCATCCCAACAAAGAGGAAGTCAGGCAGAAACGCTGTGAAGCCTGCATGGATGAACAAGTTGCTCCTGTAGAAAACAAACCACAAAAAAGGAAGCCTATAGAGAGTGGAAGCAAGGGCAAATAACCCTGGGAGGAATAAGGAGAAACTGTTCAAGCAGACAAGGCAGACAAGGACAGAATGAGGTCTGGCCAGGGATGTCAAGAACAAGAAAAAATTCTGTAGGTAAATCAGTGATAAAAGGAAGACTAGAGAAAACTTGGGCTTTCTTGGGAAGGAAAGAGAAGACCTGGTTACCTGGGATATGGAAAAGTCTGAGGTACTCAATGACTTTTGTGCCTTAGTCTTCACTAGCAAGTGTTCTAGCCACACTGCCCAAGTCAGAAAATGCAGAGGCAGGGACTGGGACAATGAAGAACTGCTCACTGGAAGAGATCAGGTTTGAGACAATCTAAGGAACCTGAAGGTGTACAAGTCTATGGGACATGATGAGATGCATCCACAGGTCCTGAAGGAACAGGCAGATGAAGTTGCTAAGCCACTATCCATCATATTTGAGAAGCTGTGGCAGTCAAATGAAGTTCTGACTGACTGGAAAAGGGGAAACACAACCCCGATTTTTAGAAAGGGATCTACAGGCCAGTCAGTCTCACCTCTGTGCCTGGAAAGATCATGAAGCAGATTGTTCTGGTAACTCCAAGACAACATGGAAAATGAGGAGGTGATTGGTGACAGCCAACATGGCTTCACAAAGGACAAATCATGCCTGATGAATTTGGTGGCCTTCTGTGACAGGATTACAGTGTTGATGGGTAAGGGAATGTCAACTAATGTCATCTACATGGACTTGTGCAAAGCATATGACACTTCTCAGCACAACATCTTTGTTCCTAAATTGGAGAGACAAGGATTTGCTGAATGGACCACTCAGTGGATAAGGCATTGGCTGGATGGTTGCACTCAAAGGGTTGCAGTCAATGTCTGGATGTGAAAGTGGGGACCAGTGATGAGTGGCACTCCTCAGGGGTCAATATTGAGACTGGCAGTGTTTAACATCTTTGTTGATGATATAGATGGTGGAATTGCAAAACCTCTACCATGGACTTCCAGGGGGCAGACTTCAGCCTGTTTAGGACATTGGCTGAGTGCGTATCTTAGGAGACAGTCCTAAAGGACAAAGGGATCCAGGAAGGCTGGACAGTACTCAGGAAGAAGGAAACCTTAAAAGTGCATGAGCAGACTGTCCACATGGGCCG
>VWZY01005334.1:111895-128153 GCA_013399075.1 Chloroceryle aenea
GATTGGTGACAGCCAACATGGCTTCACAAAGGACAAATCATGCCTGATGAATTTGGTGGCCTTCTGTGACAGGATTACAGTGTTGATGGGTAAGGGAATGTCAACTAATGTCATCTACATGGACTTGTGCAAAGCATATGACACTTCTCAGCACAACATCTTTGTTCCTAAATTGGAGAGACAAGGATTTGCTGAATGGACCACTCAGTGGATAAGGCATTGGCTGGATGGTTGCACTCAAAGGGTTGCAGTCAATGTCTGGATGTGAAAGTGGGGACCAGTGATGAGTGGCACTCCTCAGGGGTCAATATTGAGACTGGCAGTGTTTAACATCTTTGTTGATGATATAGATGGTGGAATTGCAAAACCTCTACCATGGACTTCCAGGGGGCAGACTTCAGCCTGTTTAGGACATTGGCTGAGTGCGTATCTTAGGAGACAGTCCTAAAGGACAAAGGGATCCAGGAAGGCTGGACAGTACTCAGGAAGAAGGAAACCTTAAAAGTGCATGAGCAGACTGTCCACATGGGCCGTAAGATGAAATTGCAGGGAAGAGACAAGCTGAACAGAGAGATTTTGCTGGGACTGGGGAAAAAAAGACAGTTTATGTCCTTTGGAAGAAGGGGCAAGCATCTCAGGATAAGTGAAGGGATCTTGTTAGGTCATGCAGAGAAAACATTAGAAAGGCAAAAGCCCAGCTGGAGCTCAATCTAGCTATTGCAAAAGATACCTGACCTTTTTTTGAGCAGCTCAGTTGCTGCCTCTGCCTCATAGCAAACCTTTGCAAGTCTGGAGGGAAGTGGTGACAAGTGCTCTGCCTGCCTTCTATGGAGTTCTATTCAAGCTTTGTCAACAGTGTTTTTCAGGTTACTGCACTTGCACCACTGATATCCTGCTGAAATAACCATGCACAAGGCCTCTCAAAGCAGGAGGAAGGAGTGTGCTGCCAGCACAACCCATACATGGATCCAGACTGAGACCCTGCTTATCCATCTTCCTCATGGAGGACTTGTATGTATAAATGACTATTGATAAGGAGATAATGCTTATCAATATGTGTACATGCTCAAGCATACAGCACTCACATAATATGCTCTAGACTGAGGTTAAACACTATAGAATTACAAATGACACCTTCCATGCAGCCTTAATTTGGTTCCTTGTGTATGCTCAATAGAAGATAACCTTTAATTAAATGTTGTGGGTTGTTGGGTTGTTTTTTGTTTGATTTTGGTTTTATATTTTTTCATGGGGATCTTGCCATATGGTGAGAACAGTGATAATAAAAAGAAGCAAGACTGAGAATTAATGAGGCTCCTTGCTTCATTTGATCCGCCATGTAGGAAGTGAAATTTCTGTAAAAAGCAAAGGCAGGAGACTGAAGAAGAGAGCACGTCTTTTGGAATAAAACAAGTGAATATTATAAAATAAAACCCAGTTGTGTCCCTTCTGCTGCTACAGCTTTCCTCCCTGACCATAACCACAGTGCCCTCAGTCTGCTGCACAGACAGTGAATCAATGGTTTAGACACAATAAGAAGTGTGTAGGTCAGTATAATGCATGTTGACATTAGAGTGTTTGGCAGCTTTGAAAATCAGAAAAGACTGAGTTTTTTCAAGAACAGGAAGACACAGAAACAGGACTTGACACCCAGTAGGATTGGGCACCTATTAATATCCTAACTCTTTGTGATATGATATGGTTCTTCCATAATAGAATATTTCTATTTGGCAAAATTCCTCCTGGGAGAGTTTTTAAGCTCCAGTCCAATATGTGAAACATCCAAGTTTTCTGAAAGACCAGTTATTGTACATGAAAACAGCAACAGAAAGTACCTCCACAATTTTTCTTCCTGTTACCACCCATAGATTAAATGACATCATTTTGGAGATGAGCCAAGGAATAGTTTATCAGCTTGTTGGAAGGAATAAATTAAAGATTTGAAAGCATCTGTGCAGTGAATCTGACTGGGGTTACCAGTGCATCAAGAAGTCAGTTATCCCCACCACACCAAACTTGAGCAGTCCGAAGCCTGGGCTGTGCTGAGCTACACATCCAGGATGGCCTTCAGCCTGTGGTGTGCTGCATAGATCCCTCGGCTGTGGGACCACTTTGGCCACATCATTACAACTGAGGAGCCTGTGGGCAACTCCTGCTTAGTATCAGTGATGCCTGGCCTTGCCTTTATCTGAAAGTGCAGCAAGAAGTTCTCCTGCAAACGTCATTCAGGAATAGAGTTGTTTTCCTGTGAGAAAATTATTAATAGCTCAAGGAAAATCTATCTCAGGCCTGTCTGGTGCTGCACAACCATGGGGTGCCCAGCGTAAGAATTACTCATTATCAATGTTCCTCTCATTATTCTATCTTATTTTAAGGGCTATTTTATTACTCTATTTTTTGTTAGTCCTTTATTACTGAGATCCAGAAATTGCCCTGCACTTTCTGTATCTCTCTCACCTCACTGCCACCCCTGGTGCAGAACAATGCCTTATATGTTTTTTTTTTTAAAAAACCTATTGCCACTGTGGGAAACAAACTCTGACAAGAAAAAAAAAATTTGGAAAGCTACTAAATATAAGTTTAGATGATACTATCTATCCAGAAGGCCAATTGCATCCTGGGCTGCATCAAAAGAAGTGTGGCCAGCAGATCGAGAGAGGTGATTCTGATACTCTGCTCTGGTCAGACCTCACCTGGAATACTTCATCCAGCTCTGGAGCCCTCTCCACAGGAAGGACATAGACCTGATGGAGCAGGTCCAGAGGAGGGCCATGAAGATGAGCAGGGGGCTGGAGCACCTCTCCTATGAGGACAGGCTGAGGGAGCTGGGATTGTTCAGCCTGGAGAAGAGGAGGCTCCAGGGAGACCTAACAGCAACCTTTCAGTACCTGAAGGGAACTTATAAAAAAGCCTGGAGAGGGCCTGTTTACAAAGGCCTGGAGTGAAAGGATGAGGGGTAATGGTTTTAAATTAGAAAGGAGTGGATTTAGATTAGAAATAAGGAAGAAATTCTTTACCGTGAGAGTGGTGGAGCACTGGAATGGGTTGCTCAGGGAGGTGGTTCAGACACAATCCCTGGAGACATTCAGTGTGGTGCTTGACAGAGCTCTGAGCAACCTGCTCTAGTTGAGGCTGTCCCTGCTCTCGGCAGGGACTGGATGACCTCTAGAGGTGCCTTCCAACCCAAACATTTCTAAGGTTCTACCACTTGCACAATTATATCAGTTCAGCAGACATTCCAGACAGGACTAGGTGAGTGGTGCATACAAGCATGGACAAATTCCAAGAATCAGTACTTGTTCTGGGGAGTTTCCACCAAAAGGCCCTGGTGCTACCTGAAAGACACGGGGATGGGCTCTGTGATCAGATGCCTTTACAAAAGGTTTTTCTAGGCTTTATGGCCTAAGATCTCTCAAAAAGTTATTTTCTCTGTCTGTTCTGCAAAAATGGAGCTATTTTGCAATGTAACAGGTAGGGTTATGCTGCTTGGGGGTGGAAGAAAGTGAGGAGAGATGTAAATGTTTAAGTTTTTAACCTACAGATACAAACTAAAAGAAATAGAGAACTGTAAAATGGACTGCTGTTCTTAGAGAGACAGAAACTCACACTTTATTTTCCCCCACAAGGGCAAAGATAGTCAACCTTTTGGATAGCTACCCAAAGGGCCCCAAAGGAGTGGTGGGAGGTTGTCAAACTCCGAGCTGATGTCTCAAACACTGTGTGAGGAACACTCTGACCTGAATGAGCTGATATGAGAAGCAGCCTTGTTGTTAGAACAAAGGACAAAATAAGCCAGCTAAGGCAGGAGTAGAGTACATCATAAGATAAGCAGCCTTGTTCCCTTGCCAAGTCTTCATGCGTTGCCTAGCAGGCAAAGGATAATAAAATACAGGGTTTCTGGTGACCACTGACAAAATTGGTGGAAAGGGTTAATGCTGTCCTTCCCTCTCTCGAGCATGAGAGGAAAGGTGGTTACCACCTCTCTACACTTCCCATGCAAATTAAGGGGTATTTCAAGCAACACCCCTCTTAGTAATGAATAAAAAGGAACTTGAGTACACTGGTAGTTGTGCACCTACCACCGAAGACCGCCAAGGAATGGACCAGGAGAAACGACACTGGAACACTGGGTGGTGATCCAGAACTTTGTCTACTCTTTCTCATCTCTCTCTTCTCTATCTCTCCTCTTTACCTTCTCTTTCCTTTAAGTACATTATATATAATTTTAGTAGTTTTTATAGCTACGGGGGATTAAGAATTAAACATTTGTTTATGTTATGGACCTATGGTGTAAGTCTCCTTTATTTGACCCAAGCAAATCACTGAACCTCCATCACTCCTTTCTTTCCCCCCCACCTTGATCGAGCAAGACATGACAGAGGTGGAGGCAGCATGCCCACTCCTCATAATGCAGACCTCTGAGTGAGGAGGAACTATGTGGGTGTTTCCTAGGTAGAGACAGCAGTGTTGCCAGAGCTGAGCCCCATCTTGCAACCTTGGGCACGATTGGAATGAGCACCAGTAGCACCCCAGGCTCACTCAGGAGTTTTCAGCCTGGGCTTCTCCTCTAGGACTGCTGCCTTCTCACAGCTGGGGGACCAGGTCACCCAGCAGCTTTCACACCTGTATTAACCCAGTGAACATTTAAACCTGAAACACATCTCATGCCATGTGTATATTTTTGAACAGTACTGTTAATGGGTTAAAATGGTAATATAAGCCTCTCTAATGAGACAAATGTATCTAGAATATGATTGTATGTTCAAGCTGTGGCCTTGGTACCACCTATAAATGATGCGGTATCTCTAACTACTGCAGCTGTGAAGTCACAAGGTCATGATATTATGGATGAAAGGCTCATGAACTACCCGTGTTGGGGATGGGGACGTGCATAAATCATGAGTGCAAGTGATGCAACCTGTGATTTTCACACCATTTACCCCCTTGCTTCTCTAGCAACAGCCATGTACCTGGCTTGATCACATGTGAACTGCCCCACTGAATCCTAAACAATAGCTAAAGGTCCTATGGACTGCAGAATATTCTTATAAATGAGATGAAAAGAGCCTTATTTCTCTTGTGTCCTCACCTTAACCATAGAATATCCTCAGATACTAGATTTAATACATACCTTGCCCTTGTACTGCAGACAGTGGCTTGGAAATATGACCTGCTCACAGACAAAAAAAACAAAAAGAAAGCAAAGAAAAAGCACCTCAAGCATTCTTTACAAAAGAACTTTCCAAAACCTCTTCTTTACATCAGCATCTCAGTAATTTCACAGCCTGACTTATAAAATGCTGAGTGTGTGTGGGCGAGCTAGAGTGGGAGTGAAGGGATGGCACTGCCATTTAAAAAATGATTCTAAATAGATAAAATGCCAGCTGTCTGCATTTTACCCTCAAGACATCATTAACTGGCCAAGATTATCACCATCTTCTATAACAAATAATGCAAAGATGATTAGTTTTGTTTCTTAAATTTAACAGAGAGTTACAGGATTTGACAGCAACACACGCAGCTTGTGTACAGCTCAAATTGGGGGTTTTTTTAGCCAGTTACAGTGATGTTTCTTTCTCTGTTTAAAATTGAGATTATTAACACAGCAATTTCAAATATGCACGTGCATGATCACCAGCAGTCTGGATTGCAATAAACCAAAATTATCATTTACTTTGCACAGTTTGTACCATTGCTACTCATTGTACTCTTGCTTCTGCTGAAGTGAGTGGGTTTCGTTTTCCCTTCTGCAGAAGCCCAGGGTGCATTTCGCCCCTGGCTGTCACCACCACCACCACATCCTGCCAGTGCTCAGGCTGCAGACTGCAGAGGGGAAGGTCTGACTTTGACATCTAAATGCAAAGCTTGCTGTCTTTGGCTGTTTTAAAACTGTAAGGGAAGCACATTAGGTACAGGCTTAAACTTAGTAATGAGAGTGGGACTGTGGTATTGACATTTTTTTTCCTTAATTTTTGGGGCTGCATATTGTTAATCTTCTAAGAAGAGATGTGTTCAGCAATGTCAACAAAGCTGTCAAGACCCCTACTAGGGCACACATCTATGAATGGGATCCCAGGCACAACTGTGAGCTCTCTTTCTCACTGTGCAAGGTACTTGAGAAGGAACCAAGCAGATGTGTGCTACGAACTTATGGGTCCCTTCCAACTTAAGACATTCTCGTATTCTATTAACTGCCAAATGTATTAATAAAGAAGAAAACAATTCTGAGAAGTCCCATTATGGCAGTTCTCCACTATTGGGCCAGCTGGCTGGTCTTGATTGAGTGTAATACAAAACAAATGCAAGCACATAAAGCACCACTGGTTACCACAGCAAAAAGCAAGACAACAGGTTAAGGAATCGCACTCTTGGCTCTAAGCAAACCATTCAGCCTCAGTGCTGCTAACAGAGAAGCACAGACCAACTTCCTAAGGAACCTGAGGCACAGTTTTTTTACCCCATGATTCCATCTGCTGACCTGTTTTTCAGCACACCACGTTCCATGCAGGGGGTAAGCACACAGAACCCAGCAGCAACCTGCACCCACGCGCTGCAGATGCTCCTACCCCCTTCAAGCAAGAACCATTTGCCAAGATAGTAAAAAGTCTCTTAGTGGACTCTTAAGAAGAAAATTACAGACATTTCTGTACAGGACTGAGGATGGCTCGGTGTCCATAGTTCCCAGCACAGATCCTGGGGCAGTTCAGGCATAAGTGTGTGCTGATCCCCCGTGGACATGTCTGAGATGGGTGCTTTGTTGTTCAGCACAGACAAGGTGGCAGTGCCTCTGGGTATATGGAGGCTCCCAGGATTTTAGATTCCCAGCGAAGCTTTCCAGTCAAACCTTAAATGTCTGTGAACTTGGATCTACTGGAGTGTCCTGCAGATGTCACATACTTGATTTTAAGTACTCCAGTGTCACTGAAGGTACTTAAAATGTAATTATTTCCATGTTTGGATTTTAACTTCTGTGTCAACTGCTACGTAGTGCTGAACTCCCACTGAACTGTGGTATCTTCAACTGCTGTTGCCTTTCATTTTTGTTACCCTAAGAAAGCTGAAAGTGGATTTCCAAGAAAATCATACATAATACAACTTTTACATAATACAACTTTATAAAGGAAGCTTTTTAGAACATTAGCTGCAGAAACAGACATGGTCTCTTTACTAATAGAGGTGCAGCAGTAACGTGCTTTCAATGACCAAAGCTTCACAGAAGACCTAATCTGCAAGATGGAAACTCTCAATTATTCTAATGTGATCTTCTGTGGCATTTAGCAGACTTTGCACAGACCAGAAAATGCAGATCACCACATTCCCGTTCAAATATAATAGTCATTTACTGAACGTTTCCCCACGGGGAAAAAATAGTCAGTTTTTTAGTACCTGTTGTGCCAATACGTATGCACAATAAGCAAACAAATATAAACAAATTTATAGCACATACTGTTGTCCTCTCTGGAGAACAGCTTTAAGCATGGCAAGGTGGCCTCAAGACTCTCGGTGTCACTCAGCTTGCAGTGGTTGTGCAGGAATAAGCTCCAAAAAGGACCAAGGTCATGGACATAATGTTGCTATATTTGTGAAAATGCTGTACTGGAAAAATGCTCAGGTCTCACACTAAGCATTTCCCTTGAAGGAGGTTTGATCTGGATCTGATCTGACAAAACTCTGGAGCGTGTTTGCAGATGGCACTACTCTCTTCCTGGGTTACCAGCCTGGTACTTAACCTCCTCGAGTTGTGCAGGTGCTCTGGTGGAGATAAGCATAATCTGCGATGACATCTAGGCTACACTGTAAAACAACGCTTCTGCTGGTGTGTTATTCAAAATACCTGCCAGGAGACCAGTCTCAACTGCTTAAGTATGCACAGACAGTGCATTTGTGGCTAAAGCTGCACTCAGCGTGACAGAGCTAAACTGAACTGCCACCCTCTGGAAAACTTTATTAGAACAATTTCACGTTAGGCAGTTTATCTAACTAGATCTTAAACACACTGTTTTTCTAGAAACACTGTCAAGCACTTACCCTTAACTAACCCATTCAGCTTTTTTGTTTTTTTTAAAAAAAGGACTACCTGGAAATTTCTATGTTTCTATGAAATATTTACCACAGAAATTCCTTGAAGTCATTGCACTGGAGCAACTCTTCAACCTGCTATTCATTTTCTTTGAGAATGACATTTCAGATCAAAACGCTGAAGATACTTTGCCTTGAAAATCAAATCCTTAGGAAGTCTAAGTTGGTATGGGTGCTGGACCCTTGAGCAAAGGCAGATTGTTGGTTTTTAGCATCACCTCTAACATTAACAGTCTTGACTTGGATCCTGTCTGAACATATTGCAGAGCACTAAGCAGTGCTTTTGTCCTCATCTTTTTTATCTGGTACATAATAAAGGCACCAAAGGGAACAGTTTGGGACTTTTTCATAAGCTTAATGGACAGCTTCCAAAGTAAAAATTGACTGTTTTGTAGGGAAGAAGGAGAAAAAACAAAGAACAGAATATTTTAGCACATATAACCATCTTTTGGGTGGCAAGACAAAGCATGTCATATTGACTTCTGTCCTTCAGAAGTTTTTAATTCAGGCTTTAATATGTCACCGTGTCAGCAAATTCATATTCTTCAACCAAGTCAGATCACCTGTTCCAAATCACTGTCAGAGCACTGAAACGGATTTTTTAGTCTAGGGGTTCATTTTACTTCAGATTGCTTTATTCACATTTAGTTCTACAATTTGTGGCTGGCTTTGGAATGAATTGCTTCCTTACACATCAGGAAAAAAGATCTGTTTCAAACCAAGCATCCTTTATTTGCTTGAGAAGGACATGAACAAGATGAATTTTGCAAAATTATTGACTCTACCAGTTTCCAAAAGAAATGCATTTTGGGCTTTTTTTACATCCCTGAAACCTTGATTCCCATCATACAATTATCAGACAGAGAATTTCCAGGCAATACTGAACATGAATTATGCTGAACAGTCCAAACCTTTAGGACTGTTCTTTCATACTAGGTGGAGATGAAGCAAAGACGTCACTAATGGTTGGTCATTTGATATGGAGCCATAAGGACAGTCCTCTGGCATTCATTGGTTCATGCTGTGTCATCTTAGTAAAGGCTCTGCATCTATTTAAACATGCTTAATAATCACTTTCTGCTGCTGGAGTAGAATAGAATCTTGGTCTATTTCTGAAACAGTCAACTATTTTTAAGTAAACCTGCTAATTATCAGTGGTGATGTAATAGGTTTTCAGCATGCAAGAACTTCCTGCTCCCCTTTCTTGTGTTTTTTTCCTTCAAGTGTTTTTATGTAACAAAGAAACTAGGTAAAGATAACCAACTTTACACAGATGTGAATGGTAGAAGTGACATTGATGTCAGCAAAAAAAATCCCTTGAAGCAGAAGGAACACCTCCAGCAAAGTGTTGGAGGAGAGATGAGAAACAAGCAAAATAGAACACACATTTTCAAAATTCATTCCAACGTGAGAGATGCATGTAAAAGATACTATCGCATACATTCCAACCTTTCCTTAGCAAAACTTCACAGCAAAAACCTATGCTTACCAAAGAAATAGCTGCAAAGTTTAAGATGTTACCACCCCTTGCCAGAGGTTACACAGACATGCACCACAGTGCCTTCACAGCTTACTCAGAAAGACTTTTAAAAGCATGTTTATCTGCAGTCACTGGATTTTGCATGGAGAAGGCTGAGGTAAGCACATACACTCCACTGGTTACTCATAACAGTTGCTCCTGAAGATACATGGAAATAACATTTTAAATTGTACCAGCTAGATCTGTCTGGAGCTCACCCAACCTCTCTTCAAGGTTCCACCATACTCTTGGCTCCTGTGTAGATGGAGAGTGAATTAACTAACCTTCTCTTTCACTGTTTCCACAGCACTATCACAGGCAGGTAACAGCCCTGCTGACAACTCTTTTATGTTATTATCAAAGATCTCTTTATCTCGCTGCTTCCCAGCAGTCAGGGGAAGGACTTGCTATTTCTGGAATCACTGGTGTTCCTGACTAATCTACAAACTTCCTTCAGACCCATGGCTGGCAAGGTCATAAAACGATCATGGGGGACTGCTGATTCTCCTACTGTCTACAAAACTAGGTAATGCTTTCCTCATAGCTAGCTTTTCTGTTATGGTTTCAAGTGCCCCAGGAACTACATCTTGCGTCCAGGCTCTTTGCTATGGTAATTATTTCCTCAACAGAGGTGTAGTCCCACATCTGTGAAGCAATGTTAGTAATGGATTTTCTCTGAAAAAAAAACCCAAACAAATGAAAAATTAGAAACTAGAGGCAAGAGTGTTTGTATATAACTTGAAGTCAAGAAGCCTACGCAATTCTGTGGCCAGCAGATGCATTAAGTGTTGAACTGAGAGAGCAAGTTCTTGTATGTACATCCTTGCTCATGTCACTCCTCTTCTGCTTTCAGAAACAAAGGGAAATCAGATCTCAACTTTCCTGGGCAGTACAGTCACATTCTCCTCTGGTTGTTAGAGATTTATTTTAGTGCCAAGTACCTCTGTCTCTTTCTACATGGTATACCCAGAAGCCCTGAACACAGTTATTAGCAGTTAAGAGGCTAAATCAAAAATGAGAGACATAAGGGTGTCTTCACAGTCCCATCTCAGCTCCAACTCAGCACTAAGCCTTACATTTACTGTTTTGGGTTTTTAGTTTTGGTTTGTTTTTTTTAAAGTGAATTTTCAAGACTGAGGCCCCTTCAGTGCTTAAAGAGCTGTAGTGAAAATGCAGAGAGAACTATATCCCAGCTAGGGCAGGCTGGTGCCCTCCCGTACCAAAATCAGCATCTCCACAATTGCAGAGCACTCTGTCAGCATACCCAGGCTATCCTATCAACCCATACAGTGACTCAAGGCTTTTGACAACATAGAAGCAGAAGAAAAATGATGGTGGTTATACCCAGTAACGCAGAGCTGCCTGGTCTCACCATTAATGCAGAAAGCCTGGGAGTGTAGGGGTGCAGGCACTTGTCACCTCAGGTCTGGAAGCAGAGCAGATGCACTGGAGTAACAGGGCACAGGAGCCAGTAAGCTGTGCTGAGCTCCTGCTCTGCTTCTCCACTCCAGCTGGCTTGGACCCAGACAACTCAAGTTTCTCTGCGTATCACTTCTCTGCTCTCCAGATTCTGGATTCCTCACAGGCAGAGGCAGCCCAGATCTGTTTGCACACAGGATTTAAGTTATTTTCCTGTTGCGGGAAGCAGAAGAAACAAAGATGAAAGGGGCAGCAGCTGGAATTACGCAGCTTCGCAGAGATTCCGTAACTATGTGTGCATTTCCTGTATCTAGAAATAAGGAGTCACTTTTCAAAGATTTTGCACTTGTATGGCTGCTAAGTAAAAGGAAATTCACCCATCCTGCAACTTTAAGAACTGCAGCTGCAGAGTGGAAGCCCAGAGCAGCAAGCAGTTTGCTTACCCACTTCTGCTTTCCTCATGCAATTCCTTCTCCCAGCTGAAGGGAACATTTTTATCTGCTAAGAAGCATTAACGGTAAGCTAGAAAACAATCAAAAGGGCTTTTTATCCTCCCAATTTCTACCTGGAGTGATTGAGAGAAAGTGTGATTTCTGTGACAAAAATAATCCCAACCTGAAACTGCTGTACATCTTTTGGCTAACACGACATGAAAGAAGTCAGGGACCTCCTCACCCACTTCCTTTAAAAATCTACAGGACAAAAAAATGAAAGCCTATTACACTGCCAGATATGAATGAGAGATGCAATAGATGAAGTACAGCTATCATTCATGCACAATCTGGTCACTCTGAAAGTTGGTCAATCTTCAATTGAATCATGCTGCAAAAGTATTTCTACCTCACTGTTATGCTTTCTGTACTGTTCCTGAACTATGTTCCTTACAGGAGTTCAGTTTGCTTTCATTTTGGATTGCAAAATAAAAAGAGAAACAACATTCATAAGAATTACATAAATTTAATTATGTGCTTTTATTTTATACTTCCATGGCACATTTTGATTTGTAAACATTAAATTATCAGTCTCCTCCTTCGTATGTTGAAAATAACCACCAGACATTTGAGAGCATTACCTGAGATTTAAAAAAAAAAAAAAGAAAGAGATCTGGCACCTTTTGTCTTACTCACATACAGTACCATTTTAGGAAGAATTACAAAAGGGAATGTTTTCCAAAACAGGACAGTTTCCTTTGGACTATAAAGATATAGAAAATACATCAAAACACCTTAAAATGATCAGCCTTATTCAGAGGATGTTGCAAGTCACTGTATCAAACAATTCCATTAATGCATAGCTGGACCACTGCAGCAGTCCTGCAGCAGCACGATATCCACGTTGTCATGAACACCTTGTAAAAGTAGCTCCCCTTGGTAAGTGACAATCTTCCGTCGTTTTGCAGCCTTAAGGGTTCCCACTAGGGCTTCAAAGAGGTTGGCGCATTTCTCATCAGCAAAGAGCACACCAAATTTCACACTCACTTGTCCATCAGCATCTAAATCAAAGACAGAACATGAAAACACATGCAGATTTTCTTTCAGTTAGGAGATTACTGGGGAAACAAAGTGACACGCGGTCAGAAATAGACCTCATGGTGTTTCCAAATGTATCAGTGAACATACTATGAATGTTGATGATAAACAGTAGGCAGAACTTCTGCAGGTATGACCTTCCTTTTTTTCCAGAGACTCATACCAAGCATCACGTATATGCTACGTTTATTTTTACTGATGACTTTCTCAAACCTATGACCAGCACAGGCTACTGAACCTCTACAAAGCATAAGGAGGAAAGTATTTTTAAATAATTCAAATATTAATTTGTTTTTTCACTCCTCCTCCCCTTACTAATATGTAATGTTCACATTGAAAAAGCTGTAATATGAAATCATTTCTCACAAAAAGCAAGAATTTAAAAATACATGGTAAGGTTACTCAGGTTATTCCTAAAAGGCAGATGCAGTCATGCAAAAATGCCAGACATATGCATCTGTTTAGGTTTTGAAAAACAAACTGAACTGAAGGAAACTGCATCAGAACTGAAATATTTCAGCAGGTAGCTCATCCAAAAATATTCCATGAATATTTGTAAAGAAAGGGGAGTTTTAACAATGAAAAATAATCTTAAGATAAAAGGCTACCCTTTCTAAGCAAGTTTAAGGAAGGTTGGGACTGCACCTGTAACTCCTGGATTAGTTTCAGGCATACAGATCAATTCCTTGCAGATGATACTGCAATGAACAGAACTGAAGTGTATAAATTCTGAAGTTCAGAAGTTACCGAGAAAGGGGGTAGAAGGAAAAGGTGCAACTTTCTTCTCTGATGGCTGTAACAAGTATTGGAAATCTAAAGAAAAGAGTGATTTTGCAGTTGATTTTAGTGGGAGCTGGATCTCAGGCCTACATCCTCTGTGCTGCAGAGGCTTAAACATTTAACTTCATAACAGAACTACTTTAAAGGTGGGGATGCAGGGAGTACCATACCATCCAACATTAAATATATATATGCATGTTTACAGGTTACCTGAGACTGCTTAATGAAATTTGCCAAGTTGATAGGTTGATAAAACATGCCTGCAGTTGTATGATGTGTATGTCATATATATAGATACATATATGTGTAACATGGACACACCTGAATGGTCAGAGATATTGTAATACTTACTTCTGGTTCCCAAACGATTAATCTCCTCAACTAGGAGGCTAATTTCATGTTCCACATTCATTGTGGTCTGAAAAGTAAAATAAATTTTGACAAAGTTAATAGGAGACCAGTAAATCTGCTGTACCGTCCTGGCCTGTTCTCACTGCATCAGAGATGTCACATCACTTTGTAAATCCCAGCAGTCTGGAGACGTGTGGCTACAGGATAATCTGAGTTTTCAGGCTTGAACAGATAAAGAGGCTCTGTATTTGAGGAGAAATGAACAAAACCTACAACTTCAGTACATTCTACACACAAATACAAGGAGCTAATGTCAAAATATGAAAAATGTGGGAAGGTTGGGGCGAGAGTCGTGGTGGTGTTTATTTTAAAGAATGAGCTTATGCTGCCACAGAATCAGAGCACCCTGGTAATGTCACGGGTCTTCAGGGGCTTTGCAACTTTTTATCAATGCCCTCGATAAAAATGGAACACCTTCCTTTAAATTCCTCTCTGCGATACAGGATATGTGGTAGATTTGGGGTTTAAACCACACCACAGCTTTCCACTTCCCCTGACACAGTACTGCAGACATCCAGCTGGTCACAGCAGGTCCTTGCATGCGGCACCTGAAAGGGCAGCAGCTCCCACATGCCTGCTACTGAGAGCAGAACTGAGGCAAACTGTGCAAGTGTCCTCAGGAGGCCAACATTTATTTCTGTTCATAATGATCCCAAGGAACTGCGACACTGGCAAACATACCCTGTGCACCTCTTCGCTGCCAAACAGGGCAATTTTCTTACCCGTGTCAACCCGTGCCTTGCACCAGTTTACACCACAGTACAAGGCAACAGTACAGTCACACAAAGCACTCTATGGCTACAAAGCATCCATAGCTAATAACTGCAGGCACCCAAAAGGTGTTTTGGCATCTGTGCTATGCAAATGGCCATCAGTGCAATTAGACCTTTAGATGTGAAGCTCCTTCACCAAAAGCTGGCATCAATGTAAGCACAAGAAACTGGGCCCCAAAGACAAAGCAACTATGGAATGAAGCTTCCAGAGGTACAGAATCACAGAATGGTTTGGGTTGGAACGGACCCTTCAAGGTCATCTAGTCCAACCCCTCTCAGGGAGCAGGGACATCTGCAACCAGAGCAGGTTGCCCAGAGCCCCAGCCAGCCTCACCTGGAATAGTTCCAGGGATGGGGCATCTACCACCTTTCTGGGCAACCTGGGTCAGGGTCTTACAACCCTCAGTGTAAAATATGTCTTCCTACTCTCTAGTCTAAGTCTCCCTCTTTTTGTTTAAAAGCATCACCCCTTATCACACCAGGCCCTGCTAAAAAGTCTGTCCCCATCTTTCTGACAGGCCCCTTTAAGTACTGAAGGCCACAATAAGGTCTCTCTAGACAATGTCACTGAGGGCCACATCCAATCTTTCCTTAAACACCTCCAGGGATGGCGACTCCACCACCACTCTGTATCCATTCCAGTGTCTAATCACCCTTTCCGTGAGGAAGTGCTTCCTAAGATCCAACCTAAACCTCCCCATGTGCAGCTTCAGGCCATCCCTCCCCTGACCCCTCCTGATTTATCCATGAGGTAGAAAACCTTTCTAACAGAGTCTGATTTTCAGATCCCAAATTCACTTGCAAAAATTTGTCTTTTTAACGTGCAAAATTGAGCAAGCTTTGTATCAACACAGGTTTCAGACAAAGCCCCATCCAAACCACCCTTTCATCTCTGGCACACGGTGACAAGAAACACTCTCCTGCTTACTAACAGACTAACACGTAGCATTGCAACAGGATGATGCGCTGCCCGTTATCACCTCGGCAAAGTTGCCTTAAAAGGGCACAGCAGTAGGGTGGCAGAATTTTAACTGCCTTAGATGATTTCTACAAACTTTTCAATTTTAACTGAGCCCTAAATATATTGTCACCGAGGAAAATATGACCTACATACCATAAAGCTTACACTATCATGATTAATTTGTCAAACTGCCAAATTTAATACTGGTGGCTACTATGGCACAACTAGCTTTTCTTGAAAGATGTTCTTTTCACTTTTAAAGGCTCTTCTTTTTACTATAACTTTTAACTCTTTAAAATCACAGTATTTTGAAATTATTTTCCCTCGTACATATACACGGTCAATTTAAAAAGCAACATTTAAAATTTAAAAGAAACACAATCCTACCTTATTATGCAACTCTTTTGAGAAGAGAACCGTTGCTGTATGAGGAGTAAGGAAGTAAGGATTCTAGGTATTTTAAGCACACTTAAGTATTTATTTTACATTGTCATATACTCCACACACCAACTATAAAGTGCCCACCGACTATAAAACTCTAAAATTTCTGATTCTAATGCATTGCTGGAAGCCAGCGTGATTTTTCAGTACGTAGGACGAAAACTGAACTTCTCTTTACTGGCTGGAAATGCACAAAAGGGTCATTTAGACCAACGCATCTCTGCGACCAGCCGCGCCGACCCCTTCCGCGCCAGACACTGGAAACACCCGGGAAGATGGCTGCGCGCCTGGCCCGCCTGTGGCGGCACAGCTCGGTTCCCTTTCCACCGACGCAGCCCCGGCAGGA
>VWZY01005334.1:128942-146848 GCA_013399075.1 Chloroceryle aenea
GAGGCGTTACCGAGTGTGTTAGGTAAAGGGCTTTCGAAGGCCAGCCCTTCAAGAACTCCTTCCTTTCTTTCCACCAGCTCAGCGCTCAGTGCACTGTGTTGCTTCAGTCACTTCCTAGCACCGTACCTCATGCTACTCATCGATGCTGGCCTTCCCGGTTGACACCGTGCCACATGCTCTTCTTATGCCCCTCCGCGTTTCTTTTCTCCTAGGAAAAAANCTTTTAGTTTTCTTTCCCCTAAGGAAAAAAAAAAAAAAAGTTCTCTTTCCAGAAGAAATCGAATAACCTAGGTTAAAAATCATTTACCTTCGATAAATTAATGTTCCAGTTTATCTAATTTTTCTTTCAGTGCCATGTCCCTGCACTCTGCACTGTGGAGAGAAGACAATTTTTCCATCTTATACCTTGGTATTCACTACTGCTTTTGTCTCCCTTGCTTCCTCTTCACCTCGCAGAAACGTTTACATCTTCTCTCAAGGACACAGGCATTAAAACTCGGAGATGCACAAACTGACAAAGCAGCGAGGTTGCTGCCAACCTGCTGCTCAGAGGCAAGACTCACAGCAAATGTCTCCAGAAAAATGTCAAGGCATTGCTGTTGCCGGGTGTTCCTCCCATCTCCTTATCAGGCATGACTACCCCTAGAGCAGAGCTAGCATGAGAATCTACTTCCAGCCCTTGCAATTCACATTTTCATACATTAGCTTCTGAAGGTGAGGCTGAAATGCTTTTTCAGACCGAGCTGTGCCAGCTGGGTCTGTTCCCTTCTTCCATCCCTGGTATAAGGAGGAATAAATAGCTAATGGCACCCTAAACCACTACAGCAAGCTCTGCTTGGGCTCTTTTGGCAGAACCCACAGCTAGATAAATCAATTTGCACAGTGAAAATGATGCCAGGAAGATCACATTTTTATCACTTCAGGGATGTATAACTAGAGTTCAAGCCCTCTCCTTTTCAAGGGATTTTTTTGATGTTATTTTCATTAAAAGATTAACTTTTCCTTAGAATAATCACTATTTATCAGTAACAGAATCTTCGGTTAGTCAAAAAACCCCCACCCCAAACCAGCCCATGCTGTTTGCTGCTCCAGGAGTTACATATTCAGCATGTGATGGCATATCAAAACATTTTCCCAGACAGATTAGCTGGTTTTAACATTGGTAAGGGACACTTTTAGAAACCAAATCCCGATAGTTAAGAAAACAAGCTAAGCTTGAAAAGAATACATTCCTAAGTCAATAATGAAATTATTGAAACTTAGACCTCTGAATTGAATCAAAAGACAGGGGAGAATTCTCAGAAAAATGTAGCATCTGAAGAGCATTGATGCTCCGTGCATATGATGGTGTACGTGCTTGTATTAAGGCATGCTGGTTTTCCTCATTTAGCTCATTTATCGTTTTTCCCTTATTGTGAGGCCAACACAGTAAGGAATACCACAGTATTCTACAGTAGTAAATACTACAGTAGTAAGGATAAACTTTCAAGGAAAATCAGAGATCAACCTTTTAAAAGATAGTCTAGTATTAGCAAATATGACAAATGTTCCAGTTATTTAGCAGTATAGACTAAATGTGCTTAATTTCTGTTTTTATTGTTAAGAACATGCTTTTAGTTGTATCACACACATACTCTAGATTTCTTAATCATCAGAACATCATTACCTTTGCACAAATCATAGAATCATAGAACTGTCTGGGTTCAAAGGCACCTCTAGAGGTCATCTAGTCCATCCCCCTGCTGAGAGCAGGGGAGGTTGAGTGACATCCTCAGCTAGAGCAGGTTAACAATATAAAGCCTTTTCTCTGCATGATGTGATTATTATTATGGATAATGTATGTTAGATCAAGTAATAGCTTGGGACTTTACAGACCAAAGGTAGTATTATTATGATGATGAAATCTGTGTTAAAAATATTTTCAAAGTCTGTTTCAAATCACAGGCCCTAACTGTTAAGAAGCGGTTCAACTATACATCTAAGAAACCTGAACAAAAATCTGTAATTTCTTATCTCATTTTCTCTTCATCCTTTTATTTTGAGGAAGTTTATTTATTTATTTAAATTCTGTCTTTTGAATGGAAAGTGACATGTACACAAGTACCCGGAACACATCGGGAGAACAGTGAAACACAGTACACTTTCATTACCATTTCTTTCATGGCCCTTTCTTGTCAAATAATGTTAAATAATTCTAGGTAAATCAGTACTCAAAACCATCGGTTACCATGGCAATTAAGGTAGCAGCGATGCTGCCAAAGTATGACAATGAGCTGGGCAGCGTCAGGACTAAGTGACTTATTATGTCCTTACAGGGGCAGCAGCAGAGAGAAGGAAAAATGAAAATTATGGAGATGGGGATTTTCAGTCATTCTGCTTCCACAAGATGAGACTTTAAAAAAAAAAGTGCAAAATAGTTCTTTATAAACACACAGATCAGACATGGAAATACTGGTTATATATATTGCACATCACTGCTTAACTTCATCATGGACTCATAATTCATATTCTCCTTTCTGCATTTACTGAGAGTGCTCCCCAAACGTCATGAGATTCTGCCTTAAAACAAACTTCTAATTTAAGCTTCCTCGGCATCTCACTGTACTGTTACTGTCCCCCCAGATGCACAGTTTTACACCAAGGCAGCCAAACAGGGGAATTATGCAATGCAAGAAATTTAAAAATATAGCTTGAGAACACCACAGCAGATGCACTGGATCTGATCGAGCAATCAATTTAACCCCATGTTTTGCCTCCAGCAGTGACCAAAAGCAGGTGTTTAGAAAACATTATAATCACTGAAAACTACCAGTTGATCCCCTGGTTTCTCTCCTGACGCTTACTGGAGCAAGCAATTATTCCATCATCTCCTGTTTCCAATACATTCATGCCTATTGCTCTCCCATCACTCCTATTATTTTCAAGCTGAAGAGCCCCAGCCTCATGTAAGATGAATGCCTTACCATGTTACTGATCCACCTTGTTATTCTTTATCATTTCTTAAATAATTGCACATCCTTTTTTGGGATTGAATTAACAGAACTGTCAGCTCTATTCACCGCGTGGATATAGTATATACGATGACATAATGATGTTTTCTGTGTTGGTCTCACTCCTGGTAATTCCCAGGATTTTACTTGCCTTTTGGAAGAGCTGAGCACTATCCACACTGGTTTCAAAAGCTATTTCAAAAGTGGTAGTAATTAATTGTTCTGTTACAGATAATTAGGATTATATTCTCCTCAGTATATTACTCTGTACTTCTGAGTCCCATTGGCTGGTTTACTGTGTGAATAGGATCATGCAAACTTTGTTGTCTTTTTTTTGCCATGTCATCAGTGAGAGCTTTGAACAACACAGGTCCAAACAGAGGTGGTACTAAGAGTTCAGTAGTAAACTCTCTCCCTCATGAAAGCTGACCATCAGCTCTACCTCTGTCTCCTCCTAGGTTTTAGCTATTTATTGATTCTGAATGGAGCCAGTTTTCTTACCTCATGGGAAATGAGTTTTGTAAAAGTAGTTAATGTTTACAGTAAACATGTCGTAAACATATTTGTTGTAACAGGTTTCTGCAGAGACAGGCATACAGCAGCAGGGCCCAAGCCTGAAAAAATGTAGGGGAAAGCTACAAGGTCATTTGCTAGGTAATGGGCTCTTTTTTTTTGCTTTTATTTTTTCCCTTCTGTTTTCCAGCTTATATATTAATTAAATATTCTCACTTTACTGGTATTTCTTGATAACCCATGATGTTACTGTTTTGTACATCTTGATTTTTTGCTGCATTATATGTGCTTGTGAATAGGCAGGCACGCACCACATGTGCATACACAGAATTTTCTGTTGAGATCCTGCCCAGGTAAAACCATTAGAGCTGCCACCACGATTTATATGCAGGTTTCACTGCTAGAAGAGATCATCTTACCCAACTTCTTACATAGTCCGGGTCTTACTTTGTTCTTTGAACACATTTTTGTTTGACTTGTTGATTTAGTAGAGACATGAGTTCCTGCCACATGTGCCTGCATCCCATCCCTTTGTTTTAACACCAGCAATTTATACCCATGCAAAATGCCAGGGATTCTCCTTTCTGCCTACAAGGCTGGACAGAAATGACAGTGCTGTGATTCAACCAGAAGCGTGCATACATATCTTGTCACGTATCTATGCCGCTGGCCTGCCATGAGTCACTTCTCAGTATGGGTGTGCCAGATTATGCAACCCACTCTAGTGTTATGACTCAACACAAAGTTGTAAAGCCACTTCAGCCCAGGCTAAAACAGGTCTTGAAAAATGTGTCTTCACATGATTTAAAGATTTCATGTGGTAGAGGATCTACTGCATTCCTTATTCCTGTGGACTTTGTAACACCACAGAAAAAGTGAGATACCTTTCCCCAGAACAAGACAGTGTCTTTGGCTGCAATTAGAAACCATATAATAAATGAAATGAAATGAAATGAAATATGACAGTAAGCCAATGCTGTTACAGAAATCTGAGGGGAGTAAGCAATTCTCAAAGTGTATGGTAGTGAGAGATAGTCAGAAGAAAATGGTGTTATTTGAGACAAGCCAATCAACCAGGAAAATAGCACCCTATTCCCTTGCAAACTCCATACCCACAGCATCTCCATCATTCTTGGTCCAATCGTCAGTTTTACTTGGCCGCTCTCTCTTTCTTAAGTCAGCAGTTGTTTTATTGAAGAAAATTATTTTATCAAAATGAAAAACATAGAGATCCTCTGGAAAACTTTCCAAGAATATTCCTGTAAAGCTGTGTTTTAAAATATTAGTTACATTGGCTCTCAGCTTTACTTTTCCTGTAATGACCAAAAAAGCCCAAACCAAAACAGAAAAAAGAAAAGACTTACTTCAGAAATGGTCTCAGGGCATCGTACCATTCTTGTTTATCCACTGCATGCCTCAAACAATGTAATGCTGCTTCTTCCTGAAGTAGGCATGTAAATCTTTACTAGAGTTGAATAGAAAAGAGAAAGAGTAAATCACTGAAATTACTTGCTCTACACCAAATCCAAGAGTAAAGCTCTGTATAGAATGACAGAAAGATGCAGGCTAAAAGACTGTGTCTATAATGATAAATTATGCAGCACACACTGCAGAAAGAACTATGGGATGACCCTAATGCCATGTCACAGAATCACAGAATCATCTAGCTTGGAAAAGACCCATCGACTGGATCAACCTTTCACCCTACTCTACAAGTTCACCCCTGGACCATATCCCCCAACACTACATCTAAGCAATTCTTAAAAGCATCCAGGGATGTCAATTCAATCACCTCCCTGGGCAGCGTGTTCCAATATCCCACCACTCTTTCTGTGAAGAATNAGAGAGAGTAGTTACTTGAAAATAGTGTCTGAGAGTAGTTACTTGAAAACTGTAAGATTGAAATTAAAACTTCCCTAAATATGCTCAAAGTCAGAATTAGTAGGGGGTTTATTTTGAGCTTGGGTGATGTTTTTCTGAACAAAAGGATGTGAAGTAAAGAGGATGTGCAGTAATGTCTTGAGGGAGCAGAGTATCAAAAAGTGTGTGGAGACAGTTTACAAAGAGAAAAAGAAATATATAAATAGCTGATTGTATGTAATGTGTTTAATGGTGTTCTTTGCTCTAACAGCTGAATATGTGAGGGAGAGGAACACAAAGACTAATTACTTGCTCAGATTCCTGGTATCAAAAAATCTCTTGTAGCAAGGAAACAGCATTACATCTCCTGATGTCCAGACAGCATGATAACAGCTGCATCATCCAGTCCCCCTGTCCGCTTGTGTGGTAGGTGTTATGGAAAAAAAACACCTCCCCTTCTCCCTTTACTTCTACACATATACATGCACATACAGACCCTTTGGGAACTATTTCAGGAAAGAAAAAATACTGTCTTTGCAGAAAGATATCAAATAATAGTAGCAGAGATGACAGTTACATTAATATAGAATTATTATTCACATCCCCATCAAATACAGCTCTAAGTGTAATATCTTTATTTGTTAGTTTCACATAAATTACCTTCCTAAAGCTCAGGCATTTATAATGACTCATTACAGAAGTACATCAACTCTTTTCCTGAAGGAAATCTCATTGAAATGGAACTGTGGATTGACATTTGTCAGAATGTATTTACTTAACACATGAAATCTTGTCATGACAAAAGCCATTACATTTTAATTTTTTTTTTTTATAGTGAAATGTCAAGACCTGCTGCAAGCACAGCCAGCAAAATTTGCAGTTAGCTAAAAAATGTAAGAAAACTTTATCACTGGATTAATGTCAGTGAATAACCATTTCATGCAAAAATCCTGTTTATGAGCATTTTTAAGGACAATCATGTAATTTTGCTAGTCTACATTCTAGGTTCTTATCTCAAAAAGTGTGCTTAAAGTGCATTTTGGATCACCTGAATCTGTTAATCTTCACATTTACACTGAATTGATACTATACTTTGAAGTCAAGTACAGAAGCACTTTATTAGTTCCTGCGTATGGGGCAGCAACATACTTTTAGGGTCAAGTTTATATATAAACCGCTTTTTAAAAATTCTTTTCTGGTTTCAAGATACAATACCAGCTCTGAAATCCAGATGAGATTCAAATTCATTAAGTGATCAAACTTCATTAATCTCACTGGCACTGCAGCCACAAGTCCTCTGATCCTAAATAATTTGATTTTGTGCTGTTTGAAACTGCAACACAGTACAACAGTCAGACTCCCAACACAGCTTCCCACAGAGCATTACTAATGGTTTCACCTATTGACCTAATTGCCTAGGAGGAATTTCTATCATGGTGTAGAATGTCAAGCTGTATTCTGATTTCAAGTAGTAGATAAATATCTACCAGGGAAGTACTATGAGAATATCAAATTAATTTACGCTTTTAAACACACCATATGGTTTGATTACAAATGATGTGCCAGTTTTCTCCTTCGTTTAACACCTAAGTTTTATGAATTTACATGTTTTTTTCATCTGCAAAGTTAATTGCAGTTGTATAATTCTGGGATAAGTCTTACCCTTTTTTACATTTCCCTGAGGAAATTTTGTCCAAGAATCTCTAATACGTTGGAGAAGCTTAGATTTAAAAGCATAGTTAAGAAGAATACATATAACCATCTTCTTGTTTGGTTTGTAGTTATCCTATGTAATTGTGTTACAAGTTGATGAATAATATTGTGACATCATAGTTTGAAGCAAATATTATTTGATGCCTGTCACGCAAGTAGCACAAATGAATTTCATTTCCCTTGCATTTACCGAAGGAAGCAGAAAAGTTGTTTTACACACAGAGAAGTGTTTTCTTTGTGAACCGCTACAAAAACTTCCCAGTGCTCTTCCTCTGAATCCAAGTCTTCCTTATGTAAGTTCACACCAGCTTCAACTTCCTTCTGCTATTAGGAACCAGCATATTACTCCAGTTTATAAAGTTAATCTCCATTTTGTATTTAATGGAAGCTTGTAAAATATTAGATGACATGAAAGTATGCTTCTGATGGCCTGCAAATTTGTCAGAAACAATGAGGGGAGGGCTGATGATTCCAGAATTTATATATGTATTTCTGCTCAAAACCCCATAAATAACTGTAATTACAGTCGTAAAGGGAAACAGAAACGGGAGGGGTATTTTTATTTTTCTTTACATGATCAGTTGCATCATAGGCTAAGGAAAGTAAGTCCATGCAGGATCAGGAACTTCCCAGCTACATAAAGTATGCATGTCCATGTGCACACAGGTACGCTGTCTGGGATAAGGTACAGAGAAGATACTAGCCATCTTCCTCAGGAGGACATTCAGGAGAGGTGGCGTCTTAAGACTGAAATAAAAAACAGAACAGGGACTAATTGTCAGTCATTTTACAGAGCTGCATATCAGGAGCTGTAAGAGGACAGTTGACAGAAGTCCTCTGGGTGGAGAAAAACTGGAGAAACAGTTTCTAAAATGGAGGCAAGTGTTCATTAGGTCACTCAGTGGATTAGTTCTGTCTAGTACCAGGAAGGTATTCAAAACCAAAGACTCCATCCAGACAACTTTATTCTTTCCTCCTATTGAATTATTTCACTTGCCAGAGGAAGCAAAAGAGAAAAGAGGTCTGATGGGAAATGTAGTGAGAGCCTAACCTCTTGTTTGTTTTTTTGTTAAAGGGTGGGTTGATGACCTTTCATGTTCTGATACTTTAGAAGATTTCCCCTGACCTCAGCTTGCATTTTCTCAGTGCACCTGTCAGAAGAAAACTGACCATGATGCACACTGTTTAAAATGGCTGGTGTTGCACTGGGATGTACATCAGACATGGAAAACTGTTTATCTGCAGGTGTTAGCAAAAAAAGACTGCTGTGAAGTGCACAGAGAACAATTAACAACCTCCCTGAAAAGTCATCAGGCATGTAAGAAATTGTTGAGTAAAGTGGAGCAGCTAAGATTAGCTAGGAGTTGAAAGATCCCAAATTTTCAGTCAGGCTTTTAAACTGTATTACCTGTGCATACACCTTACACTGGTATTCATCTCACCAGGTTTTAGCTAGTGGAAAGTAAGGTGTCTATTTTAAATTAGTTACTTGACTAACTCTCTGTGTACAGAGTTACATGTCTAATAAATAAATACCTCACCTTCCAAAAAAGCACCACTGCTTCAATAAGTAGGTCAGAGATGACAACTAACTTTCAGATAGCTAAAAACACAGGGAACAAATAGTAGTGTCTTGGTCACAGCAGTAGGTTAAGACACATATAAACTGAAGTACCAGGACTGTACTGTTGGCCACATTCTGTCAGTTAACCAAAGATTCTCTAAGCAAACACACAAATTATCCTCAGTATTAACCCTTCTAAAAATAGCAAATAGTCATCAATAAAGGCTTGGTACATTGGCTAATTGGCTACTACTGATCAGAAGTTTTTATCACAGAGGCAAACAGAAGGTGGAAAGACCTCCAGAAGAGGTCCTCCTTCTCTCCCACCATAAGAAATGGAGGCATTTTTTCTTTTACTTACTTTCTAAGGAACACACATCCTTTATTTCATTACTGGGAAATAGAGTTTGCATGTGTTCCCAAGCTAGTATCTGACGGCACAGGCTATTTTTCTCACAGGTCAGATGTGAGGAAACAGAGTCATTTCACTTCCTTCAAAATCTCTGTGTAAAGAGAAGAGGAAAATGGGACCAACTCTATTGTTCTTACAGTTTCCTGCCTCCTTTTTCACTATGCCTCATTCAAAAAAGCAAGGGTCTGACACTTTGAGTGCATCTCTATTTAGTGTATTTGGATATCTGATAATATGTAAACACCTCTTTTGGTACATAGATGATATCAGAAAAGCCTTTATTAATAAAAAGGCTGTACATCAGAGGTAGCTGCTGCCTCTGTTTTTCTTCCACATGAAATATAGTAGCTCTTCATACAAAGTGTTCTTTCCCTTCCAAGAGAATAAAATCAAACTATACAAATAAATAACCTGCCCACAAAATCTCAATAAACTATTTTTGGATTTCTTTCTCTCTGCTGTTTTTCCTATGTCTTCAGTAATTTGAATGACTGGGGTATGATGATCAAATATAAGCATGAGAAAGGTTTGAATTATGAAGTACATTTGGTCCCCTCTTGGCTACCCTAGTCGCAGGGTTTTTTTGCCAGGATTGTAACAATTCTCATTGGAAAGAAGTAAGAAGGGGTACAATGTTTTTGCTCTCACTCAAAAATGAGCTGTAACTGGAGATCTGGGAAAGCAAGCATGAGCCTACCATTTGCTCCCAGCAGGCCCCACTTTGCTGTCCTGTGATACTTTTTCTGTCCATGAGATCCTCCGCAAAGGAATTGCAGGGATCATGCCGGAGGCTTGGCCCCTGTGTCTCTCAGCCATTTGTAAAACACATCTAAAAAAAAGCACTACCCGGACATCTCCCAGCGCTGGCCATGAGGAAACCTGCTAGTACATCTCTCGTTGGGTCAGGAGAGGAAGAGGAGGATGAGATAGCCTGCTACTTTCTAGCACCTGCTCAAGTTAGAAGGAGGTTGCCACCTTAGCCAGGCAAGAGCAGTGCCTGGATTCCTGGAAAGATTCAGCATTGTCTTTTATCACAACTGTTGTTTGATCTATTGGGGAATACAGAAGAGACACAATCTTTCAATCAGAGGGGTGACTATATGTGCTAATCCCTTCCTTAAGAAATTATTTATCTATAAGAGAGACAAACTGCTCTTAGCCTGAAAGAAAAGGCACAGAGGAAAACTAATGATGCAAAAAGCTGCTTTTCTTCACCTTTTATTTCACCCTCCAGTAAAAGAGAGAGACGTTCCTCATGTGTTCCTCAGAGTATTCTCCTCTGTTACAGACACTAATCATGGCATAGGACTTTGGAGGGATATATACACAAGGGCACACACAACTTGAGTTACAAGAAAAAAATGTGGGGATATCAAAAGATGTAACCACCTCTTTGTATCTATGCACATATATTCATTCCATCCTGCCAGTTTCTAATATGATCATTTTATGCTTAATTTAAAGAACTGTAAAATCTGAACCTTTTTCTAGAAAGAACAGGGAGAAAGAGAGTACTTGGCAATGATTCCACTTAAATTCAGAGCCGTGTAGGCTTAGCCCAAATTCTACCAAATATAGTCCCTCTAAAATGACTCGAACAGAACATGCTGTTTCAAAAATAAAAAAAATGTAATTTCTTTAGAACATTTCAACAAGTGCTAATTAAGCATATTTCCACTGTTCTCAAATAATATGTTTAGTTCAAATAACATTTATTGATTATACATTACAGGACTGTCATTAGCATTTGCTGGCTGAGTCGAGTTTAGCAGGAAGTTATCACAGTAAGAGCTTTGCTTCAGGAATTATTTATACACTAACAGGAAAACGACATATTTCTTCTCTGACATCTCGAGCCTCTTAATGGAAATGGTAGAAGTTTCAGTTTTGTGTATGTTGTATACATTTTACTGTCAAACTCACAAAGTGGAGTTTTTGTCAATAGGAATGGTAGTGCAATGAAAATGTTACCATATTTCAAATTCACTTTCTGCTCCCTACTACACTAATGTAGATGCAAAGTTATACTCCTCAGTGTGATGGAATTATTCTGTCTTTTGCAGCATATATGAAAGTTGGAGACGTGGAGGTGAGGCCAATGACATAAAGGTAAGTGGGGCTTTGGCTGTGGGGCTTAGGGTCAGCTGCGAACCAGCTGCCAGAAGGGCAGCCACGGTCAGGGATGACCTTGTCCCATGGAAGTTGCCTCCATTTGAGGGTCTGCTGCAGGGTCTGGCCAGGGCTGCAGCCCCACATCATCGCAGCCTGCCAGTCCCTGGCCATGGGACACAGGTCCATGCCCTGGCTGGGGTGTCAGGATGGGACTTCTGTTAGCAAAGATGGACACTGTCTGTCTTGTCATCATGGTTAGTTCCCAGCTTCCCTTGGTAATCCCTGACACTAAATGTGGATAAAGAGGTGTAATTGGAAATAGATCTTCAAAATAAGTCAAGATGTTCATAAGAAGAAAAAAAACAGAAAAAGATAAGACAGGTTACAGAAAGAGTAACATAAAATTAATGTGAAGAAATAAGTCTATAAAACATATTAAAGCAAAGCTATATATATACACACCTTCAATTATGAGAAACCTTCCTACAGACACCACATATGGAGCATACAGCATTCTTAATGTCAGAGAAATGTCTAAACAGTGTTGGTTTTAACAAAAGAAGCAGATTTTAAAGCACACTAGGGTGTGTTTGATCTAGAGGGCTTTAAGAAAAAGAAATAAACTAGATTATTGCTGTCTTAGATAATACAAAACATAGAGTTTTACATTTTATTAACATATCAAGAGCAGCCCACATCACCATGGACGAAAAGGAAGGGATTAAAACAGCTAAAAGAACAGGCTGAGTCAAATTCCGACCAAGAGGCAGAATCACACTGTGAAATAACAAAGTGGTGAATCGAGAGTAGAGAAGGTACCCAGGCACAACAAAAAGGAGAGTTGGAGTATGAATTCCAATCAATCAATATTGTAGAGGATTGTATGGATAGTGTGAGGAAGAAATAGATTGAAAGAAAGGCTAAAGAGGGGAATTAAAATCCTTGAGTAACTCAAAACAGTTAAGGAAAGAATAGTAAGATAGAAACTAAAATATAAGTGAAATGGAAAAGGAACATTGATATGTACAGCTAAAAGCAGAAAATAGGAAAAGGAAGGCAGGGGTGAGTATATGTGTAATATTGGGAAACAGAGATGTCACATTTTGCTTTCAGGACTTCTTCCCTCCTCGTAACCAATTTCTGATAAATTCATTAAGTGCCAGAAGTTTCCTGAAGTAGTCTGTAACAACACTCCCAGGTGGCGATCATTCTTCAGTGGAATAGTGATCCATTAGGAAGGGATAACATCCTCTTCCATCAGCAACCTACAGTGTACTTCCACATTCAGGGAGCAAGAGGAAAGAGTGAAAAGTATGACAACAATGAAAACTGCTCAAGAATTCAGGCAGACAGGAGCAAAGTATGTAAAGGTAGTGAAGCAGGTATAAGACTGTTTTCAAACTAGCTAGGACTTCAGTAATGTAAATTTTAGGGCTTCAAAACAAAGAAAAATATTGAGATAGAGCTAACCCAAATCATTAAGTAATTTGAATACAACCTGATCATACTTCAAGGTAATCGTTATCAATATATAAATAATTTTATTAAGAATTATGTTAGTGCCAAAAAGTACAGAGAAAAGTTAAACTATCTTACCCCTCCTAACTCTGCAAAATTATAGAGAATACATTTATAAAAGAAGATGTAAAGTTGCTCTTACAACTAATTTGTAAACAAATACAGAAGCAAGACCAGATAGATTTATAATTAAATGTTGAAAGACTCTAAATGGGAATTTTAATTTCTATAAAAAGAGACTTGATAATATCATGCAAGCAGGAGACATCATCTCCTTTGGGAAAAAAAATACCTCTGTAAAGAGAGGTGGGGTTTGACCAGCTGCTCAGGCTTTTAAGTTGCTCAGGGAAATAGGAAAAGTCATTCTCCCTTCAATTCATTCTCTAAAGGAATTCCTCTCTGGAACCTGCCAAACACACACAGCTCTTCTGGGGTGAGGCTAGGTGCCTCCCACTTCTTTAGATGCAGAGATGAAATCTCATGTAGAAATCTGCCAAACTCATGAAGGTGTAAAGGTTTCTCCTTTCCATTATCTTCCACTTTGATTGCTTTTTAATCCAAGAACTTTTACTTTAGAGGCTTTTGTTTGACTGCTACTCCTTTCAATCAGTTGATGTACTTGGATGAAAGAGAAAAGGGGGCAACTTTTGAAATATGTGCAACTTTTACAAGGACCATGATGTATACACATTAAAAGCTCAAAGGATAGACCAGGGAAAGCTGAGCAGGTGTAGTGGTGAATGATATAGAGAAGTTATTATTTATTCTCCAGCGAGGAAATATACATGGAGTATTTTTATTAAATACTCCACAGATAGTAGATGTCTCCAGCCAGGATCCCATACATATTTCAGTGGTGACACAACACGCTACGGAGGCTGCTGAGAAAGAAGTTCTTATTTTCCCTTCTGGTATGTGCCTGCGGAGAAGTGCAGGAGGGACCAGAATCACCACATTGTCATAAGTAAGAACATTGCTTTAGACCCACCATTTGCTTTCTGAATGCTCCTTGCAAAGGTGCTCTCCTTGTACAATACCCACCCCATTGTTGCTGTCTGCTACATGATTCTGTGTGTAGAAGATTTTTTTGTTCACTGTGGAAAATCTCATGGCTTTAAATGGGGGACACCCGACCTCCAAAGGTATCTTCTTTTTAGAAAGGTCAGCCAGTAACAACAAAACAGCTCTAAAGTCTGAGACAGCAGGTTTTTTAATCATCTCCCATTCACTTCTAACCAAGATCTACTTCTTTCCATTAAAGAATCTGGACAGAACAAGTTCCCTTAACTCCGGATGAGCTGCAAGTAAGGGAGTATATTGACAGAAACTGTAAAACCTGCTCCACAGCATTATGTATGTGGAAGAATTTAGAAACACAATGACAAATAACCTCAGGGACATTTTTCTAAACGTGGGGAACCAACCAGGTGCAAGATGGAAGGTGGACCCAAATGCAACCTTAATAAGGTTGAAAGTTTTTTGAAGGTGTTTTAATAAAAATTAATAATCTGAGCATACAACTTTAGCACAAATAATGTAGTACTCACTAACTGTAAGGTGAACTCAGAGATTCAGAGGGCCATCAAAAGCAGGTAGACCATAGACATGGCACTCCCACCACACTTTGTGAAGACTAGACTCTGCATATGTGTATGAGTTATGTTTATGTTTAGGAATGAGTCTTGGCATCTGTAACAAGTAGGTTTTAGAAGCCAATAGTAACTTCACAGCTGATAAAAGATACTGAAACCTGAGCAGTGTTTTAACTGCTATTTCCCTTAAAGGAATAAAACACTACTTTGAGGTTCTTTTTTTAGTAGTCATAGACATGCATATTTCTGGTTACATATCAAGTTGTAAAAGGATTTATTTTCTAAAATAAAATTAATGCTTTATTGATGTATAATTTGGCTCTGTTTCTGAGAGTTGTTATGGGCAGCAAAATGACCTTGCACTTCCTTCCACCTGGGTGATTAGACTTGGTCTTCCTATGACAGTGATGATTTTCTCTGACTTTGATCTCTTAAAAACATAACTGCTTTGATATCAGTATGTCATCTAAGAGCTGCTTTACAGACAGTAAAATACAGTAAAATTAGGTAACGTGGAGAATAGCTTAACCCTTCGCTGTCGAGAGCTCTGAATTTTAAGAAGATGCATTAAAAAGAATAAATAAAAGGTACAATAGCTAAAAAGCAAGAAAAAAGTTCCTCTTCTTGGTCTGTTTAAATCATATTTCAAGACAGTTAAATAATTTTTTTCATATACCAAAAGCTGAACCTACTATATCAAAAGTGCATCACAAATAATATATTTTTGTGGGCATTTTGCCATAAACTTCCTTCTTTGCATATCTAATATGAACTCTGGGAAATGCTGTGATAAAGATCTTTCCAAACCAAAAGAACTAAAAATAGAAATATGGTTTCATTGTTTGGGTCAGTTGCACTGAAAAGTACAAATACGGAGAAGTTAATATATCCTACAAACATGCAGGAATACTGGTTTCCTTAGTTCATCCTGTAGCAAACAGCATATTCTACAGCCAAACAAAACAAATCCTCATTGGGAATCCACTGAAAAGATTATATTTATTTATTTTTTTAAATCTCAGTAGATGCTAAGTCTGGCCTGATGGGAACAGGTAATGTTCTGAACAGCAGATCTCTTCTCAGCCTGGAGGTTTGCAAGGGTCCTACTGGGGGGCAGGGAAGCAGGGCGATCCCATAGCCAAACACAGAAATAACCCACTGGAGTATCTCTGAGGCAAACAGGTTTCCCCCACAAGTAGATCTTGGGAATTAGAAATTAATTTACTCCGTATCATATAATTCCTACTCTTTCTCCTCAGACTTGGAACTAGCACAAAGCAAGAAGGTAAGTTTAGGGTGTGGGAGTTGGAAATGAGGCTACCTGAATGACTTCAGAGAAGTGCTACACACAGTGAAAAGCCCAGCATATTCCCACCAAGTATACAGCGCTCCAACAAAGCAGCAGTGTGACGTTTTCATGTGGCACATCATGGCTTTAGTGAAATGCACACTTATTAAATTTACCTCAGAACTGTTTGGCATTTGGACATGTGGAAATAGACCATTCAAGGGAACCTCCTCCCTGTATTATTCTGTGTCTTGCACAAACTTTTGTAGCCAAGTGATCCCCATTAATGCTGAGACTGTGCACCCACTGCAAAAATGCAAATAAAATAGCAACTTCAAATAGTAAGATGTTCAGATTACTTTTAGACATAAAACTCAAAATTATTTTGACAATAAAAGTATTATTATTATTCTCCAACTTACGGAGAACTTTTGTATCTATAGATATATACATATGTTCAGCTTCCAAACTCCAGTGCCTGAACTAACATAGTCACTGGGCCTGTAAGAAGCGAAGGCACTGGTACCCAATCACCAGCTACTAAGTGATCAAAAAACTTCTACAAATGGCTCTGTGTAACTAACAGAATTGTAGTATGTAGTTTAGCTGTGGAGGAAAGGTTACATTCATTTGACCTGGAGAGATCCTGATGTGACAATAGCTCCAATTAAGTGACCTATAATGTCAAGTTGGCCTTGTCTAAGTCCATAAAATCATAATAACTAGATATAATACATACTAAAAACTTAATTATTTCTTCAGTATAGCCTATTTTGAGGAATTTTAACTATCTGAGAAATGTGATTTATCTGTGTGGTTTCATCATTACTATAATGTGGGTTTACAAAAACATTTCTGTGAAGATCCTTTTGTCCACTTGTTTAACTATAAACCAACATGCAGTGGTTTTCAGAAACTTGACTTTGCAGCAGAAAGATAAACTA
Source organism: Chloroceryle aenea (assembly GCA_013399075.1). Lineage (NCBI taxonomy): Eukaryota > Metazoa > Chordata > Aves > Coraciiformes > Cerylidae > Chloroceryle > Chloroceryle aenea. The sequence goes on from VWZY01005334.1 coordinate 145,449, forward strand.
TCTGTTTCTAATGGCAAGGAAGAAGAATCTCTGCTTTAAGTTCAGAACATGACTATTTTAAGAGGCAGAAAGGATGAGGCTAAGCAAGTAGAGCATTCAGCAACAGCAATCTGGAAAGAGAAACACTGGAAAAGTTGTGAAGGAAAGTGAAGTGGAAAAGGGCGAGAAGAATACATTAAAAATAAGAGGATGCCGCCAGGTATGAAGCACAGGACTGCCACCTTAGCAGAAATTAAATTAGAGCAGGCAGTCCAAAGAGTCTAGCAGGAGACCTCAGCCTTCTGCATAGGCCCATTACTCTGTCAGGAATGTTAAGACTCCCTCTAAAGTAGCTTGGAGAGAACATTGTTGGTGTATTGTAGCAAGAGCATGGGTTTACTGAGAGAGTCACACAAAACCTAGGAAAGCACAGCCATGAGACACGCAGAGCAAGAGCAAGATGGTACTGGAGCCTTAAAACTAGATTCATTCAATTGCATTGATGTACTGCTTCCCCACAGCTAAAGAACAGCAATGAACATTATGCCAGAGACTTAAAACAATTTAGTCCTTGTTGACGACTGACTCCAAAGCTGAGCTAACATTCTATTAGGGGAAGATGTTACAATCCTTATCAGAACTGACATTTAGTATCTTTTAGCAGGAACAACCCGGAGCAACTAGGCCTTGAAGAAGACTAATGAATTGTGTATTGTCAGCTTAGCAGGAGAATTTAAGGGCTTTGTATCTTTACCTGAACTACCTTCATTATAATACTAAAAGCCACACCAAGAGGTTAGAAAGACCCTTGCCCAGGTGAAGACCTTTCCCCTGAGCATGTGTAACAGTGGATCTATGGAGTCAGCAATATTATAATTGTATGCAAATTACTAAACAGTCATTACAAAGAGGATGGGCTTGGTAAATTACTAACTCTGCTAATTTTGTGTATAAATATAGCATGGAGTTTCATGGGCATGCATGTTAGGAGATCACCCGTGCACCCAGCACTTTAATAAACCAGCTTCAGCTTTCCAAGCTCTCATTTGGTTTGGAGAGTTTTCTTCGTTACAATTTTTGGTAGCCAAGTGATTAAGTGAGCTCTGTCTATTCTTTCTGGGACGACTGATGTACAGTTTTGGTCCAAGTCACTTGTGTGTTACGTGGTCTTCTGCAGAAAGTATTGATGGTGGAGAGAGACAGCACACTGACGAAGGTAATAATTTCTAGTGCGGTCAGTGCAGCAGAAGGGATAATTCTTCACTGGTTACCAGGAAAACCGGTACCATCTGTACCGTGAGCCCCGAGCCCCCTAGGAAGCCGGCTCAGGAAGCCGCTCAGCCCGGCCTCAGCCCCTCACACCGGCGCTGCTGCGGCAGGTGCCCGGCTCCCGTCTGCTTCCCAGGCTGCTCCGCACGAAG
>VWZY01005334.1:154779-184112 GCA_013399075.1 Chloroceryle aenea
AGTACAGAGAGACAATCACCTCCCTGCTCCTGCCTGGCCACACAATTTCTGATGCAGGCCAGGATGCTGTTGGCCTTCTTGGCCCTCTGGGCACACTGCTGGTTCGTATTCATCCACTTGTCAATCAGTACACCCAGGTCCCTTTCTGCCAGACATCTTTCCAGCCACTCTTCCCCAAGCCTGTAGCATTGCATGGGGTTGTTAGAGGGTCACAGGGTGTCAGGGGTTGGAAGGGACCTTGGAGATCAAGTCCAACCCCCCTGCCAGAGCAGGATCGTATAATCTAGCAATTAGAGCAAAGCTTGTTGTGTCTCAATGAAGTACCTGGCACTTGGCCTTGTTGAACCTCATACAGTTGACCTCAGCCCATCAATCCAGTCTGTCTGAAGTCCTTCTGCAGAGCCTCCCTACCCTCAAGCAGATCAACACTCCCACCCAACTTAGTGTTGTATGCAAACTTACTGAGGGTGCATTCTATCTCCTCATCAACATAATTGATAAAGATGTTAAACAGAAGTGGACTTTGACATCTAAAATGTTCTTGAAGTATAGAGCAATGAGTAGACTCAGCTACATCTTTCAACTTCAGTAATCCTGGGAAAGGGTGACCAGGACTGAGTTGCATAAAATTTAGCATTAGGTGCTGACTTACTCCTGCTTCAGACTATTAGTTTTGAAGTTTGCAGAACAGTTTGTTCTTGCTGCAATAGTGTGTACAACTAGCTTTTTTTCTGAATTAAAATGTCTTAAATTGTCCTAGTGTTAGCTATATTCTGAGTCTCAGATGTGCCTCTGTAAATGTACAGTTCTTAGATCTTCAGCTGAGGAAAACTTGTAGGCCTTATTGGGAGAAGGAGACCAGTGCAAAGTGAACTGGTTAACATTGGTCAGATTGATGCTTGGGGAAAACAGAATGGTATGGGAAAGCAACATAAAGTAATGGGCACAATAGCTTCAGGTGAACTTGCATGGAAGTGCTCAGGAATAACAAGACCCAGTCTGAGCAGTGCTGTTTGGCCAGGTCACAGCATGACCACTGATTCTGGGATCAGAATCTTCATTTTACATTAGCAAAAATCCAGAAGCTTGTGGTCATTGTTTGAAGCTTTTCTGTGTTATGATTGTTCTGACATAGTGATGAAAGGTGATATGCAGAGGAAATACAAAAATTCAAAAGAAAGAAAATAATAATTAGCAAGGAATATCAATCATTGGAATGCTTCAGTTATAAAGGAGGTCTGAAAGGAATCAAAATGTCTGTATAAGTGCTGCTCTCTTCAACATTTAGCACTTAACTAGAAATTTTGCAGGAAAATCATTCAGCTTAATGCTGCATGGCAGGAGCATCCACAATTAGAACATGCTCGTGCCCTCTCTTGCACTGGTACTAGAGTAATAATTTGAAGTACTGCTATAAAACACCTCTGCAGTGCTTGCTGAAGCTAGATGCTTTCTTGGTGCTTATATGGATACTTTAACTGCTACTGTTCTAGAAGGTATAAACACTTGAGTGTTACAGGATCATCCTGGAGTCTCCAGTTGCCCCAGGCTGTCTCGGGCATTGAGAGTTCTTGCTAGACTGTGATTCCTCATCACCTATTGTTTGAACTCTTCATGGCACCACCAGGAGAAAGATGACACCCTTATTTTGAGAAAAATGCTTAGCAGCCTGATACATGAATATATCTTTCCCTTCTAAGGAAGATTTCTTTGTGCAAGGCAAAGAAGTTGGAATTGCAAGTGCTCTTGATGTGACATTCTGTTTAATTGCTTCGTTTCTACCTTTTCTGCCCCTCTTAAATGCAAAACACACAAGTTTCTTGAGGCTGCAGCCTTACGAGAAGTTTAGAGTCCAATGAACAAGCCGTTGCCACCAGACACACTTTCCCATGTGCCTTAGAGTGGCTGAGGTGTTTTGTTGGTTGTAGAGTAGGCAGATTCAGTTTAATAAAAGAGCAGATAACTAACACAGTGTTTTTTTTCTGGCTTACTGAGTGGAGTAATCCTACTGTGTGATAAGATAGCTGAGCAGCAGTGAGTGTTCAGAAATGGGGAAACTGCAGCTGAGAGCAGAGGAGGGAGGAGCTGTTTACGTTAAGCAGTAATGTAAAATTGCATAGGAAGAGGAGATGGGTGTGTGGAGTATCTCCTTTTAAATTAACCTCTCTTGATTCATCAAGAATTAGAAATGGGTCTTTAAGGTCCCCAGGATGTCTTTTCTGCTTCAGTTGTGTGGTGCTTGTTTTTGTGGTTTAGTGTTGTTGTTTGGTTTTGGGTTATTTTATTTATTTCTTTCCAGTTCTTGCTGCTTTATTACCATTATTGCTTGTAAGGTACCTTTCTCATGAGCACCTACAATGCAGAAGAACAGCAGTAGAGAGAATCTCAATACAAGCAAAGAGCAACTCTGCCTTGAGGTCTTCCAGCTATGCCATGTTATTTGGGAGGACAGTGGTAGTTTTCTAAATAAGTGTTTATCTGTCTGTCTGGGTTTTCCTTTGTTGGTGCTATTGAATATGTCAGAAATGCATGTGCTTCTTTATTCTGTCTTCTTTTTGAAGGTATTTGGCAATAATTTTAGTTATAGTCAAGTGGGACAGTCTGTGGCTCTAGATCTTTGGGGAAATGGCCCTTCTGAATCAGTATCTTGAACTTTCTTGTAGTTGCATGTAGGGTGCACCTGCCTCATCTTTGTGGATTGACTGATGGTGGTTACCGTGCACCACCACACCAAGAAGGGTACCACCTACCTCTAGAGAGCTGTGGAGCTCTGCAGAAGAGGCAGGTGAGAATCATGTGTATGCCTTGTAACAGTTTTGCAGGAGCTGTTAGCAAAACCACAAATTTTGATTGCAAGTGGAAAAATCAAAGCTACTGGATTAGAAAATGTCTTTGATAAGTGAGGCTAATCCATTGTGATTATACATGCTATCAGGAGCAGCAGAAAGTGCTGAAGATCAGTTTTGGAATTGGTTGAGGTCAGGAATAACCTAAAATATAACTGATTTAAAAAATAGTACAGTAGGTGACAATTTCATTGGGCTTTTGTGTTGCGTTCACATGTTAAGATACGCATGTATTTGTGTTCACATGTTAAGATATTTATGTGTGTGTATATATCAGAGTTTTAAATTTCAGTGCTTTTTGCTGCTTTTCTATTAACAGAGTGAAGCATGGCTCCCAGTCTGCCAGCCCTCACTCTTGTAAAACAGATTCCAAAATACAGGGACAGAATCATTCATCTGAGGCTTAAAATACTGGGTCATTTTTTTTGAACAGCTCTTTCTTTATTTCTGATGTGATTAATTCTGAAATTTAACTGATTGAAACATATGTATGTTTGAACCTGAAATGACCCATGAAGTGGGAAAGTTTAGCTCTAAGTATGTATAAAGAATTAATTGTCAGGGCTGATGAGTAGCTTTTTCTTCCTGTTGGTATTTTAGCAGTCTGCTTACACTGTGGATACATGCAGTGTGATAATTGAGGGCGGAGGAGTATTAGGAGAGGCTCAGACAGCAGGAGACTCTAAACAGTTCATTGCCAGAAAGTGTTTGTTGTCTTGGAAGTCCTCCAATACTATTGGTTTTATCTCTTTAAAGGCCTGTGTTCTGAAGCCAGGTTTGTGTCATTGACTGAGATCTATCTTCATGGGACAGTCAGTTAAGACTTAAAAGGAAGACCTGACCACTCATTATGCAACAAAGTACAACAATGTCCCAAATATAGCCCATGCCTGGGAATTATTAGTATCAACTAATTAACTAATTTACTACTATGCTTCTTAAGTACCTAATAAGATAAATGTATATATTAGAGGTAATATTATACTTGCTGTTCACCACGTGAAGGGTTTTTGCTTCATACTTGCTGAATTAAATTTAGCAGTTCCTCATATCCTCCATAAATGCATTTTGCAGATTATCTTTGGATGTGTGTGAGACTTTAAATGTTTGCCACATACAGTTCTGTATGTCGTACACTTGCTGTTAGTGCTGAAACACAGAATTCAGGGCAATACTTGGACTAGTTCTTCTAGTAGCAATTTTTTGTCCCATTGGCAATTTTTTTCTTTTGTGCCACCATGTGCCAAGGTTTGCGGAGCCTTGAAAAGAACTGGGTCAGAGGCTTGACTTGGTTAAAAATAGCTCATCAAAAGAGCAATCTTTGACAGTTCTCTGTCTTGTTTCGGCTACACCCTGCTGTCAACAACTGTTGCATCTGAGAAGCTACCTGTCAAGTGAGATTTTTCTGAAGAAAAGTGAAAAATTCTAGAAGAATAACTAGTCAATATTGTTTTGTCCAGTTGATGATAGGTGAGAGACTGTAGTTAGAAAGCTGTGTCAAGCTGTGGTCTGCAATTAGTGAGACAGAATGAGGTAAATGAAGTGACAGGAATTGATCTATTCAACAGTGGTTGCAGAATAACAAGATCATAAAGTAATTTTTTGTGTTTAGTTACTAAAAAAAAATAAATGGCCTTACACTGACAATAGAAACATAAAAATTCCTGTCAAATCATAGCAGGGCTACTAGGGTACTTCAAATTAAGAATGCGTTAATAAAACCAGGACCAAAATGTGTATTCTGAAGCCCAGTTCTTTTTCTTTCTTGCTTCCTATCAATATGTTTGGTCTTTTTTCTTTCTTAATGGATAGACTTGTATTAATGTTCTGGTTTGGATAAGGTTATAGAGGAGTTTTGAGTTTGTTCACTCCCCCTGCCATCAGCATACACCATGTGTGTGATAACTTCCAGCCTTCAAAAGTTGCTTTAAAGTCTAGCATCTTAATAACCCTCTGGTATGAACAGTAGGTACATTATTTCATCCACTTGGATAGAGTTACTAGTTTTGTTTTTTTTTTTATGTAAGTGGCATGATTGTTGCTTTTTAAATTTTATTTAAGCTATCATTGACACTATCACTGCTTAAATATCGTTGTACTTCTGCATTAGTAACGTTTACGGATAATGGACTTGATTTGCCATGGTGAAGAACCTGGGTCAGGTGGATGGGGGTTGTTCTGGAACACTCTTCCAGAGGGGTTTTCTGAGTTTTGGAAAGTGCATTTCACCACATTTAGTAGAGATGAGATTTGTTTCACTTCACCTGGAATTTTTCAAGGTTCTCAAGTCTTAGGGTTTTTTTGTTCACAAATCTCCAAGTTCAAGGACCTCTTACTTGAAACCCTTAAGAGTTCTGGCAGGTACGTGCTTGAAACAGTGCCCATTGTCTTTGTTTTTTTTCCTGGGCATATCTTATCTGTGCCAACTCCTGATATTGTTGTTGATGCTGCTGTTAGCTGCTTTGGAGTATGATGACTGAGTATGCAATTTCATAATTTGCAGCTACTGCACTGAGTCTTTTGTTGTTGTTTTCGTTTTTTTTCGTATCAACACCTTCCCGTAATTCTGGAGCTTCACAGATACTTGCCTTAATCTGGTTAATTGCAGGACTGTGACCTCAAGATCTTCATATGCAAGGAGATGAAAATAGTCAGGGAGCATTTTGTTGTCTTGTACACGGCTTAGCATTCCTTGAAGAGTGTAAGGAAATTCCTTATCTTCTCTTCCTAAGAAGATGAAAGAACGAAACAGAAATCTCAGAGAAGCAATCCCTTGTTTGTTTTTTTTTTCTCTTTTCTTTTTCTTCTTTTAATTACTGTTACTTCTGCCATAACTATATCTAGTTACCTGTTGAATTCTTAAATCCTCTTTCAAGGAGATTATAGTTAGGCTGTTTTGAGTATGTTCAGAGGTTTCTCCACTAGATGTTTGCGTTTAACAATTTTACTTAACCTTCAGTTTCTGAGTGGGTTATACTCTGTGTTTGAAACAGGACTCCTTCAGCTGTCGCTGGTTGGATTTGTCAGCTACTTGTTCAGAACAAGAGCATTATTTTTTGTTGTATTTTTTTACAGTATCCTTAGCTTTTTCCTTGATACTTACATCTGTGGTATTTTCTACGTTTATTTATTATAATTTACTTTGAGTCCAAGCTTGTCTTTCCTTTCTAGTACTTAATCTGCCATGGTAGCTTAATTATTAATTTGTTTTTTAGCTGAATGTTGGGTTTTGTTTTGGTTTGGTTTTTTTCCCAGTCTGGCAGTACTGACTAGCTCCAAACAAGATAACTTACAGTCCAGCACTGGCTTTGAAATTGCCCAAAGCCTTTATGGCCTAATGATTCCATAGGCTCCAGTTGCCTGCGTCATTGCTTCCTTTCATAAGAAGCTTTTCCAGACTCTTAGTTATTCATCTGTCAGTGCTAGGCCACCGGATCCAGGAGCTTTTTCTGTGTTGAGTGTAGCAAGCATGTGTATGTTCACCAGTCTTCCTGGATACAGTGCTTTGAAAAAAAGAAAATGCTGTTGCTGTTGCTCTGCTTTAATTGCTAGTGGGCTCTTGGATCTCCACTGCTTTACTTCTGCCAGTTGTGTAAACTTAGTGTGATTATTTTGGGGATTAGATTGGGTACACACAATTTATTTCAAATGCTGATGCCTCAAAGTTTTTGTTGTTGTCACCTGTCAATTTACCCTATCACTTCTTTCCTCGTGGCACTTTGTAGTCCTACCAACCTATTGAAACTAATGCATTGTATGCAACTATATTGAGTTATTTTCTTTTAGTTAATGAACTTCAGAAAATGCCTTATCTCCTGACTTCTGTCCAGATACCATGCTGCAGAAACACTACATGGGGAAAATACAAATAACACAGGTGCTGTAGAACAATGAGAATTGTAATGCAGACATAGCCAAGTGATTGTACTTAGCTTCTGACCAGGAGGATTTGAGCAGCATTCACAGCCCTAGACCTGCTGAACCTCTTGGGACTTCTTTGGGCCTAAATGTTTGTCAGCTTCCCACACCTTCCTGTGGCAAGTTTTAAATTGGCATATTTTCATGAGGCCCTAGAATCCTGGTTCATGGTGAGGAAGTAGCCAAGCAGCTTTTTGCTGAGCCATATCTAATTCAACACTATTTAATAAGCCCATCCATTTGTCTGTTTGTACAGTTACCAAAGTCTAGTTCCTGTTTCAGTGGTGCTGAAGCATACAGACTGTCTGCCCTTGGATCATATGGTTTGGTTGCTGCTAGATGAAAATGGAGATGTTTTTTTTTCAGTTGGACCTTGCCTGCAAGGAAGACTCCTCTGCCTTTCAGAACTGCATCTTCTGAAAGATGGCAAGTCTTTCAGGATAGCTTTCTTTAAGCCCAGTAATAGTCCATCCCCATAGTTAAGAAAATGAGCAGATATGTCAAGAGGCCAGGTCTGCCAAACAGACTGAGCTCTGGTGGGAAGGGTGAGGGGATAAATTAGTGCCCATACATGTAGATGAGTTTGAGATTCTCAGTGCCTTCTCTGCATTGATTTTCACAGACATGATCTCATGGGCCTTTGTGCCTGGAGGTGGGACAAACTAGTACTAGAAGATTGAAGAATCTCTGGAGAAATACCAAGTTCTTGGCATTAGATGGAATGCTTCTGAGGATGTTGAGAGAGCTAGGATATGTGATTGCAAGCCAGCTTTCTCTTTGAATAATTGTGAAGATTGGAGTGGGCCTCAGTGACTAGAGAAAGAGATGTTGCATCTGTCTTCAGGAAGGTTGATGTGGAGAACTGCTGGCTGGTCAGCTGCACTTTGGTCCCTGAGAAATTGTGGAGCAAGTCTGCTTGGGAGCCATTTCTAGGCATATGAAAGTGAAACCAGTAATTAGGTCTAGCAAGCATGGAATTACCAAGGGTACTTGTCAAGCAGATTGCTCGTTGTGGTGGAAGTACTACAGCTGTGGTTGAGGAGAGAAGAGCGGTGATGTCATCTACCTTGGCTTCAACAAGGCTTTCACCATGGTATCCAAGAGCATCCTTGTGTCTCATTTGGAACATTACAGTCTGGATGAGACTAGTAGGTAGATAAAAAGATAGTCTGGATTGAAGAGTCTGATTTGGCAGTATTTTATCAGTAAAGTGGCACAAGCAGGAATGCACCCTCAGCAAGTGGGGCTTCAGTGTGGAGGGTTATGCAGTCATTATGTTTGAATACATGGCTGCTGTCTGGAGGGACCCAAATTTCTCAAAGGTCGTAACAAAAGATAAACCCACCCTTCTGTTATAGGCAGCACAGGGGAAGAAAAGGGAATAACATACCACCTCTTTCTCAGTCTGTTTCTTAAATGAAACAACATCTGCCACATTATTTGAAGAACCTGAAGTTCTACATTCTCCTTCAGTGCAGAAATTCACTGTGTGGTGGCTATTTCTTTGTGTTCAGAATGAATGCTTTATGGGTTTGTTTTAGAAGCTAAAGGTTGAGCTATAGTAAGCCTGTATCAGAAGAGGCTAAAAGGTATCATTTGCAATTATCTAGCTTTTTTACTGTCTATGAATTCTAACCTCATCATTGCAAGTCTTTAGGGAGAAATTTTGGGGCGGGCCATTTCTCTAACTTGATCAGTAATGCACTGCTCAGTGTTGTTTAGTTTATTTGGAAGTCTTAATTTTGTGTTTCTGGATTACATCTGACAATAGAACAGTAAAAACATTGAGTGCCACTCCTTTCTGTTGCACTTACTGAAGACGGACAATACAGCTGATAATGGAGTCACTAATAGTGCCATAGCATGTTCATGAGGTGCTTTTATGGTGGTTTGGGTGGGGGTTTTCTTGGTCCGTTGTTTGTGTTTGTTTTAAAGGAGCATGACCCCAGTTACTGTCTCTTATTCTCTCACATCAACCTTGCAGAAACTAAAGCTTAGCTGAAAGAAAAGGCGGATAATTAGGAAAAAACTAAGTTTTAGATTTGGTGATTTTTCTGCTTTTGAGGAATCATACTCTGACTCGTGTCACATAATGTTCAGAGATTGCATGTGAAGTTAAGAGCATTTAATGCAAGACATTCTGCTCTCAAATGCACGATATCTCGCAGCTCTGTAGAGCAGTTCATGGTTTTAGTTTCTTTGTACAGTATGTCAAGTACCGTAAGTAACTGTGTTTTGTTTCAGATTATGGAGCTCTGTGGTGCAACGAGACTTGGCTATTTTGGAAGAAGTCAATTCTACATTGCATTGAAACTTGTTGCTGTGGCGCAATCTGGTCTCCCTCTAAGAGTGGAAAGCTTAAATACAGGTAAATCACAGGATTGGGGGGCATTTTGTTGAAAGGTGGAATTACTGTACTTGGCTCAACAGATTCTTGCAGAGTAACCTTGTGTGCTACCTTTTCATATGAGTTGCTAGTTTGGAAAAAAAAAAAAAGGTGGAGTGACCAAGGGATTGTATTCTTGCTGTGCCATAAATCCGAGGTGATATACCTTACTCTTATTCAGTAAGTATTGTGTTCATCATGGGGCAACTGAGCTACTGCTATTGACTGTTGTGTAGGTACAAGTTCATTCTGTTGATTGCTAATGTGAGAACTTGTATCCTCTGAACAAAGTACTGATAGGACTAGTGTGAATTGCAAGGAAAAGAATGCAACGTTTGCAGGTTTTTGTGGTTGCTGAGTTTACGGAGTCTTGATTGCAACAAATGAAGGGTCATCTTTTCTAAAGTCATGTTGGTTTGCATCTGGCAGTTTTCTCCCTTCTTAGCACAACTATGAAGATTAGTAGTTTAAATTTTTTCTAGTGAAAAAAGCCTGACCTATAAAAGATCTCTGAAGTCTGTTATCAACCAAAACACCTGTTATTCTACTTTTCAAAGGTCAGCTGTGGTGTGGGTAGTGAAATAAGAACAGGAGAAAGACTTGCTCTAGGAAGATGATTCAGAGCAGCAGAAAGAGCTTTGATATGAGGATTTACTGTAGCCTTCTGAGTGACATAAGTGGATGTATGTCAGCGTTGCTCTGTAAGATGAAAAGAGACTTAGAAGAGTTTTAAGCCAGTGTAGCTCTTTGAAGCATAGCACAAAACTCACAATTTAAATAACTTCGAACCGCAGCTTTGCATTAAGGTGACTTCCCTGGTAGATTTTATGTCTGTAGAATGCACATTATGATATCATTTATATATGCTAGTAATTAAAAGAAAGCTTAGGAGGCTTTTGTGTCTAAAAGGATATAGATTAAACAGAGTAGTTAAGGACACTATGTTAAAAACAATTTGATGGGACTGAAGTATTTGACAAAGCTATAAAAAAGAAAGGGATCGTCCTGTAAACTTTCACAGTTGTGTTTATTCTAGGTTCACACACAGTACGTACTGCTTTCATGGGCTGGGGGTTTTTTTTGTAGCTTTTTGGAAAAGTGCATAGTTTCAGGCAATGTTCTGCTGGTATTCGAGTTACTTTCTGCTCATAAGCCACCCTGTGTTTATAAACCATTTACCAAATGGTGAGTGTTCCCAAGTCTGAAGCTTCAGCAAGTTGTAACAGAATGCCCTAGAATCAGAAATCTAGAAAAGGGGACTTTGACTTTTGCAGTAGAACTGAGACTTCATATAGCAGTTGCAGGATTGCTCATCAAATGCTCATAGAAGAAGGTAAAGACTAAAATCCAAGTATGGGTTTTTTTTCCAGGATTTTTACATGCTTGGCTTTATTTTAATGCAGAATACATTAACCTCCAGTTAAGGTTAACAAACAAAAACAACCAAAAAACCAAACAAATGAAATTTTCAAATTGGAAGGAACGAATTGAAATGAAACTACAAAATTAATTCCAAAATATAGAATATGTTGCTGTAAAATTAGCAGCCATTGGAACTTTTATAATGGAATATATTTCCTTGTTTCATGACAATACTAGAATACTTCTAATGGCTTCTGAACTTCTAGGAATAATTTTCTGTAACTGTTTCCAAAACTGCTAAATACAACAAGTACAATTGATGGAACATTTATTTTTACCCTAACTGTTTTTAGCTTTGGTCGTCTGTTGCCTTGGTTGCAGTGGTTCCAGGTCCTACCTATGAAGTTCCTTGTCCTAGGATGATTCAAGTGGTGTTGTAGCAGCTACTAAACAGCTAAAATACAGCAGACTGAAGACTTAACAGTATGATTCTGATCTTGGGTTACCTTCATTTTGAAAACTGGGGCTCAAGAGCCTGGCCAGCTGGGTTCTGCCCACAGTCCATCTCCAAGAGATGTCAAAGGGGAACTTAATTGGAGCCATCCAAGTTAAGCTATACACTGTTTCAGTCTTCAAAGTAAAACATTTTAAATTAGTTCAAGCTTATATTTTAGGACATCTACTTTTTAGCTCTGCATTCTATACATGATTTATTCAATAGTTTTCTTAGTGTTATTCACTCTTCTATCTTGATATCTTCTTGTTTCTGTGTGCCTCATCCACTGTGTGTCTCTTCAGTAGCCAGGAAGCTTGCTTTATGAGAGTTGCAGAGTGGAGACTGCACTCAAATTTTGTGTACTAAGTCCATCCAACACAAGTGCCATCCAACTGATTCTTAGTTAACAAAGTGCTTTTTTGATTACTTAGATGTGCAGTAAAAATACTGTCTAAAAATACTGTCTTTAAATACTGTTCTGCAAGCCTCTAAATCTGTTTTTACTTTGCTGTCCTGTAAAATTTTCCATCCAGGAAGCTAATAATTAAGATATTAATGAGCGGTGTCTATTTCAAAATAAAGTTTATTTTCCAAGTATGGAATACAGATTTTGGTGGAAGAAAACATTAACAAAGATGTGGACATGAGAAGTACGGAGAACTTTCTAATTTATTGACTGTCAAGATTTAATTCTCTTTTTAACAGCTATCTCATTTATAATTGAGGGATTCTGAATGGTAACAAATATTGTAGTGTTGAAATGAGGCTTTTTTGCTATTATGAGGGAAAGATAGAGAGGAGAGAGGTAAAAATGATAGATTTTGTCTGGCCATGTCAAAATTTAGTACGGCAAAGCAAATCTCCATTTCTCTAGTCTCGGTTTTAAAGAAGACCATCAAAGGAGCATTTTGTGTTCCTTCTTTCTTATTTTTTTGTGAAATAGTGCTAGATATCTTATGCCAAAACCTCATGGTGGAGCAACCAGTTCCCCTTTCCTCTGTGAGTTGGATGATCTAGTGTCTGTATTATCCCTTATTTTGCAAGTGTACAAGTATTCATTTGTATGCAGACACTTTTTTTACTTGCTGGCTGTAGTTCACCATTCAGCTACACAAATAACTTCCCTCGTGAAACATGGGGTACAATGCTAATATGAAAATTGGCATCGAGGAACGAGGAAGCACTTAGGAATCACTTCAACATGTTTCCATGTGATGGGTAACCATAAATTTAGCCAAGAGGCTGTGTTGCATCCTCCATCCATGTGATGAAAGCTCTTTGGCTTGTTTAATTGTGTTTGGTGAACAGAGGCTTAAGTCAAGAAATTATGTTCTTACTGTAGTGTTGTTCTTTAATACTGGATACATAAAGATGTCTTTTGATGCATAGGTATTGAATACAATGGATTCAACACTTGTTCAAATACAAATCTGTTTAATTTTTATGTAATAAAGTTTATACAATTTCATCTCGTATGTTAATACAGTTGGTAGTAAAACTGACTCATTTTCAGTACCGAAAGTAATTGATGTAAACAAGAGAAGTAAAATGTGAAAACCTTGCTTGTAAATCTGTTTTGTGTTGGAAAAAATAATTTCCAAGTAAGCCATACAGCAAATTTGTGTTTTATTTTTATTAACAGTGGACTGGTATGAAAGTTGTGGTTGGGATTCAAAAGTGGTAGAAATCTTGCACTTAGAAATTGAAGACTCACATAGCCTCACTTTTATATCAGACCACTCTGAACCATGATACATAAAGCTAAAGACCTCCTAGCATTCTGTAGAAACTTTGCTTTATAGGTGTTAGTAACAAAGTAAGGTGATATTGGAATGTTCCAGTAAAACAGCTGATCTATTTTCTATCGTAGAAAGGTGTACACAGATGTGTTGAAGCAGTACTTGCTCGTTTTGCAATAAAGATAGATTTTGTTATCTGTTCACTAAAAGAGGACGTTGAATATACTGCAGTAATTTATCATTTATTTTGCTGGTGAACCATGTGAAGACTTTAATTTTATATATGTGCTAGAAATGGTAGATATTTTTAAAATCACACTTCAATAATTCAGTGTTGGCAAAACTATGAAAAAATGAGCTAAATCCAGTTTATCTGATTGCTACTGCATGTAATGCAGAGCTGTAGTGCAAACTGTTATGGAGCTGTGTGAAGTCCTCTTTGCATACCAAAACCAGATCTTGGGTAGCAGAATTGTGATGTGTAATGCAAAAGGGGTATTTGCTATTTTTCCCCACAGGCAGATGTTGGCTTAACTATAGCAGCAGTCTCAGTGCTTAACTAAGGCATGTGTGAAAATTTAACTACAAATTAGAACTGTGTTTTTATTTTTAAGCATCATATTTCTGTATAGTAAATGGCCTGCTCTATTTTATTTGTTTGGTTGGTTTTTTTTAACAGTAAAGGACCTCCCTCTTCCCAGATTTGTTGTGTCAAAGAATGAACAAGAATCAAGACACACAGCCTTGTATTCTTCAGATGCTGATAACCCAGCTTCCTATTCAGGTGTGATTCCACCACCACCTGGCAGGATACAAGTCAAAAAAGGCTCTGTGAGCCATGATGCAGTTCAGCAACGTACATCAACTGATCAACAGGTAAGTTAACTTAAAAGATGAAATGAGGCTCTTGACCACTACTTTGCTGCATAGGTGTCAATTTGATAGGGCTTCTAAACTCTCTTGCTTTCAGTAGAGTTGATTAAAAAAAATAACCTTACTGATGTATGTTATACATGAACACCACATTGGCTTCTGAAATGCTTGCATGTAGGAGGTGTT
The DNA here is from genome assembly GCA_013399075.1 of Chloroceryle aenea. NCBI lineage: Eukaryota > Metazoa > Chordata > Aves > Coraciiformes > Cerylidae > Chloroceryle > Chloroceryle aenea. Next base: position 168,586 of record VWZY01005334.1, read on the forward strand.
TTTTATGAAGTTTTATAATCTGTTTAAAATATTGGTGGTGATGGACAGAGAATTGAGACAAAAGAAAATGTGCAAGATATCATAGGAGATACCAAGTTGTAACCATTCTATTAACACCTCATTTATTAGAGAGTTCACATCAGCTTCCTGGTCACTGGAACAGTGGTACTGAATGTCATGCAAGGCTACATTTCTAGTCCTTTAACATGCTCCAGTACCTTTAAATTCAAAATACTTTATTTAGAAGAAAAAATAATGAAAAATATTACGGGTACTTTTCTCTGCCTTACATTTTATTGTTCAGTTATTTATTTGAGATAATGAGAACCAGCTTTTTATTGTGTTCTAAAAATGAGAGAACTTTCTTTTTCCTCACTGGTTCTTTCATCTTCAGCTACAGGATATCTGAATAAGTAAAAACTGTAAAGGCTTACAAGTCTGTGCATCCTCATAACTGTTTTTTTTTCCATAGTCATTACATTCTTTCTGTGGGGAAATCTTTTCTGATTGTCTTCTACAAGCAAGAACACTGAATACAAATATTAAACTTTGCTGGGTGTACTTGTGTCTGTGCATAATTGTTGAATGACCTGTTTTCTTTCCCATGGTATGCTCTTTTCTGGGCATGTTTTTAATGAATAGAGGAACTTGCAAACATCCCTTAATCTCTCTGGGAATCAAGAATAGCTCATAAACATTTATTAATCTTTCTGGGAATAGCTCAGACTGATCCAACATAAAGAAAAAGCAAATTAGCAGAGGTCATCCATAATCAGTGTTTGGCTGCCACTTCCTTTCTCACAAGCTGGAAATGGGGACTGTAATGAAAGGGGATCTGAAGATAGTTTGTCATTGTCTAGTTTTGGGTAGGTGTGTTTGACAGAGCTAGAGCTCCCAAGTGCTTCACGAAGAAATCAACAATCACAGATCTTGATCTGATGATGGGGTTTAATTTAGTTGAAATAGTGTTTTATAAGCTTCCATCATGGTGTTGAGTTTTAGAGAACAGCTGTAGTTTGATACAGGAATCTATATTAATGTAACTTTAACCAAAAAAAATAATAAATCTGGTGGGCTTCAAGTTCTGGATAGAGAAGCCACGTATACATAAAGCATCCAGGGCATCCCTGAATAAATATTCAAATTTCATTCCTGAATCTTGGCGAAGCAGCTTGATATCTCTTTCACACAAGTCTGTATGGGATCATCAGACTGAATAAGTAAGTCCTTTGAGAAGTCTGGCCCAGAAAACAGACTTGAAGAAAATGTAACGGACAACACAGCATTGACTCCAGAAGTTTTAAGCCAGAGTCATGGTCTAAAAAACATCAGGGAAGTATTATCTGATTTTGCACCCTGTTGTAAAACTGCATTTTCTGTGGCTAATTCTACACTTCTGACTGTACAATGAATGCATTCAAGCATCCTTCTTGTCCCAGTCTAATATGTATTTATTCAAACACCATGTTAGAAATTGAGCCCAGGTTTCTTGCTAACACATACTCGTAATTGGTTTATTTTCCAAAAGATGGATAGAGGCTTTATTCAGGTTTCTGTAGAAATTTGATTCAATTGTCTTCACATGGAGATACCACTCAGATATCTAAAATCTAGGAAGAGCTTCAGACTGAGTTCTCATTATATACCACCTCTTTCAGTGATGAGGCTGAGAAGAGCTGAAGCCTGAAGTAAATTACAGCATGTCATTTTCCTAGTGCTCACCATTCTTTCTGGAGGAATTTAAGTGTCAAAGTTAAACTTGGGTATTTCATTCTTAGAACTTGCCATGTAGCTGTTAGATACCCCTTTAGTGAGTTTGGGGTGGGTTATTTTTTTTCTTTAAACAGTTTACAAACTTTGCTATGCCTAGCACTTCAAAATACATTAATTTCATAAAATACTCTGTCTGAAATATTATTTGTATGAAAACATAGGTTATCTTAATATTAATCTTCAAAAATGTGGTTCATTCATGTGCAGCTTTCCATATTGGCAAGATTTGTCATGCATAGTTTAATAACTTATAATTAAAATAATTTATGTAAAAAGAATTTACTTAAGGTGCTGTCTACTGAAATGTTCTATCTAAAATTGTTTATTAGTGCGTTATTTTGGCAGTTCTGTCAGTGAGCTTCACTTGCAGGCAGGGTGTCAGGAGATGGTAATAAGGTTGTGCTTCCAAAGAGCAGCTGAGTGAGGTCATCTTTTAAAGTTGTGAGCTAAGTTCAGTAGTGTCCTTTTATTTTATTTTTTTTTTTTTGTGGTGGCATTTTTAGTTTAGAATGGCTAAGTATTATGAATAGAGGACTGGCCATAAATTTCTAACACTAACAATATTTATAAGCTAATAGAAGATGACTGAAGTCACATCCAGCTGTCGTGGAGGCTGCGGAACTGATTTTAAGAGTCAAGCCAAATAATGAAAGATGTCTTCACTCACTAGGTGGCATGTTCACTGCACATACTAGTGAAGATAATGCATTGAGAGAAATGATCTTTTTTTTTCATGATGAAAATAATAGAGGCTGAGTACATTTGAACACTTCTGCTCTCCCACGACATCCATGGAGCAGTTTAGTTGATGTAGGTATGTTAAACAGGATGTATATTCCTATCTCTACCTTGATGGTAGCAACTATTTTACTAAAAATGTTAATTTACGCTGATTTTGAGAATCTAGATTCCACCGAGTTCTTGTGCCATTTTTTTTTTTTTTTTAATAAATCCTCCTTCTAGAGTTAGGAGTTGTCATTGTACATGGAAGCTTTTTTGGATTGTTTTTTCTGGGTTTTGTTTTTGTTTGGGTTTTGGGGGGGGTTGTTTTGGGGCTTGTTTTGTTGTTAGTTTTATTTTTTTTAAAGACTAAGACAAATGTGCTGAAAAGAGGAAGCAGCAGCAATGTTTAGATTAGGAAGTATTTTCTTTCTACTGAAAGTAGTTTACAAGTGACTACATGTTGTCAGTATTGTCAGTATCAGCTCGAATGTTTTGTTAAAGCCAAAAAGCAAATGCTTTTTCTGGCATTTTCAGGTGTGATCCAGATGTTGATCAGGTGCTGTTTTAGCATACTTGCATCTGGATTTCCCCTTTTTCCAGAAGAGGAGGGTGTCTATTTTTAATAGATGTTGAGGCCCTAACAGCTGAAACGCCTGTATCTGATCAGTGGTCCTAGGCTGAACCATACTACATCCTGCTGAAAACAAAAGGTAAAGCTGAGGGTACTCAGCCACCTACATGTGCATTTAGCATAATACTGGCACTGTAGATATATTGATTTATTGCCATGTAAGTGCAGCCTTAGGAGGGGACAGCTCAAATCTGGCACCTATAACAGTCAAAATTTGATCATTTCAACTTTTAACTACGTGAGTAGTTGAAGGTTTTACCAAGTAGTCCACTTCTGTTTGCTTCTGTTTTGTGGATTGAACAGATAATTGCAGGTAAAATATATCAGGTATGAAATAAAAGAACTGGAAAAGACCTCATGTTATTGAGTTTATCCCTCTATTATTGTGAGAAATTGTATTAGATAATAAATTCTTAAAAAATAATCGGAGGTCACAACCTCTTATTTACACTGGCCATGTTGGGGAAAACTATTCCAGAGCCTTAACAGGAACATAGTGGAATATTAGGAATATGATGGGAATTGCCACTTAACTTTACTCAGATTAGGTAGTACCTGTTCTTTTAACATCGTTGTCCTTAGTATTTGCTGCAGAACACTGCCAGTATTTACTAGAAAACCACCCTATTCCCCCTCAGCTTTGTTTTGCTTGACAAAACAATCCATAGTCTCAGTTCCGTCTCATAGTTACCACTAATCCTCATAATCCTTCTTTGCCTTTGATCCAATTTGAATCTGTTCTTATTGAAAGTATTTTACTAGATTTGTATTTCTTCTTCCAAATGAGATCTTGCCAGGATTTTCTAGGGTGTTTCTTCCTTCTGCTTGCTATATTTCACCTCATACATCTTATCTGCTGTGAATAAAGAAAATCTGTCATATTTGACATACTGTAATGGTCTGACAGTTGACCTGTGCATCCAGTCTTCTGTTTTCAGCCGACTGAGTGTCATTATGATCTTTGGTATTAATTTCCACTGTGCAAGAAACTGTATTTTTATATTTTAAACTCAGTAGTTTACTGTTACCTATGTCCCGAAAGGAATTCATCCCTCGGTGTCCTTAATGTTTGTTGTCAGAATTCATCAGCGTGCTACGTAGTGTGCATCATCAGTTACCTAAAGTATCAAATTAGATCATTTCCCAAATCAGTCATTCAGGGGCATTATTAGAGACTTGTCTTCAATCCCATAGTTCCCATTCTAATAAAGTCCAGCTTTGCTGCTTCTGTAGGCAGTTATTTTGCACCTTATTCTTTTATTAATCTCCACATTGTTGGAATTACCTTCTACGGCACCCCACTGAAGTATGCTGTAGTTCAGGTTAAATGTTGTGCAATTCTTTTGTCTAGAAATTCTGAAAAATAGTATCAGCTGACTTAAGTAAAATTTCCCATCCTGTGGTTGATCCCTTTTCAATTTGTCTCTCTGGTTTTAATTATTATTTTCTTCAAAATCTAGGCTAAAACCTTTCAAACTGTTGAGGTCAGACTAACAATTTTGTAATTGGCTGAACCACCCCCCCCTCAAAGAAAAACAAAAAAACAAACCATACAGTGCTGCATGTGGAGAAGTTCATGTTCAACTTTGGACTGTTTTGTTTTTCAGTATGAATGCTATTTGATTCCAAAAACATGGGTTCTGCAGTGCAATTACCATCTCTAGCATAATCTTTCTTCATGATGGATCTGTTCCCTGACTCTTAGGCAGGCTGTGTGGTATCAGAACCTGGATCACAGCACCCTTAAAACTACCCTTTGGATACCATGTCTGGCTTCATTGTCTCTGGAATTCTCCCTAGGAGGCTCTCTTCTGGCCTGAGGTGTGAGATCCAGGAAAAGGTTTACAATCTCATTTGACTCGTGTATGCTTGCAGTGCCTTTTTGAGGTCGAGATCTCTCGAGTTGCTTTAGCACAATATTGTGTTGCCTAAAGCCAGTTGTTTGACTTGCCCTTGCCAGGGTTCTCTTCATTCAGAGCCATATGTTCTATCGCCTCTTTTTAATTAGCATGCTGGTTTTAGTAACTGCTTGTCAGTTCAAAAGAGTCCCACATTCTGAGTTCTTCATAGAGTCTTGGTTTTGTAATTCCAGTTTGACAAAATATCATACTTGTTTTATAATTTTGTAATGTTTTGGGCTTTTTTAATTAAGATGGATTACTTAATTTTTGCCTCTTAGTTAGAACCTTATTTTTCTGATTAAGTTATGGAGAAGAATGTTCTTAGTAGTTTGCTTTAACATGAAAATATTAAGTAGTTACTATTTGTGTCAGTATGCTTTTAGTTAGATCTGTTTTCTGGAATAATGTAAAGAGGAAGAATAAATGTCTTGAGATAGCAATTACAACATTATGGTCTTTACTATGATTTTTGTTGAGGTTTGTTTGGAGAGAAATTAAAAGCCACTGTTTTAAATGTTTAAATATAATTGCATTGAAAGTGCTAAAACTGCTTACCAAAATAGAGTTTGAATAGTAGCTGATCTAATAAATGATACATCAGCTACAGTATGCAGATGGTGAATAAAATTGTCAAAGTTCCCAAAGAGATTAGGTGGGATTTTTTTAACTTTTGCTAAAATTGGTGAAACTCCAAGTTGCTGAGTTCTCAGTAACCCGGATTAGGCAAACTGTTGTAGTCATTACACGTTAGGATTTTGAAGAGCAATTAAGTTAGGTTTTGTATCCTGATACTCAGAAAACTCTGATCCCAGATATTTTAGGCTTTCAAAATCAGTTTCTTTTGTGAACAAATTGAACAGGTGAAAGTGAACAATTCTACTTCCTGAGCTGCAACATACACTCTCAACTCTCAAAAAGCTCCTGGTTATAAGAGTGTGTGTTGCAGCTGAGGAACAGAGGTGCTTCTAATGAACATACTGCCTCTGCTTACTGAAGTGTGAAGCTCAATGCAGATATGAAGTGGAAACTTCATACAACAAACCATGGTTTTTAGGCATGAGTATGTGAAAATGACAGCTTCTTACCCACTGCAAAGGCAGATACATAGCTGATGTTAACCTCTACGTAAGGGGTGAAGGAACCTGTGTGCAATTGCAGTTTCAGTAAATACCTACTCGCTGTGTTTTCCTGTGACTACTTTTGAACGAGTCAATGTTTCTCCAGTCCTGTATCTTCTCATCTTGTGTATCCCTTCTTTACACTTCTACTGAGCCATCAGTATTTTGTCGAAGCTGTTATTTTTATATATGTGTGTGTGTGTGTGTGTATGTATCCTAAGCTTCTAGTAAGCTAGAACAGCGAATGCCATGAGTGGTATACACAAGGGATTGCAGAAGGGAAAGATGGTGCCACAGTAATGCTGTCTAAATTTGGTTTAAGCTGTTTTGGGAATGATATATTGTAACGATAGTAAAGCTGAACACGTGACTTACCTCTCCTCTAGAAGCTTTTTGATGTCAGAGTGGGTGCCATGCATTTGTTCTTTAATAATTTTGGAGTCTGTAAGCTGAAGCTCCGGATTGATTCCAGGAGATGTGTAAATGTTCAGAATCCTGGTACGAAGTTGACCGTAACATTGCTTGTACTTACAATGGTCTGATTACTAGTAGTTATTACATGCTTCATAGAATTACATGAACCGCATGTAAAGTAAACATTGAGAAGATTGGAAGTCGAGGATCACATTTAACAGTTTGTTCCCATGCTTTGAGCATCAGTTAGATGGAGGCTTACCGAATAGTCACCATTGTCAGCTTCGTTAGGGCAGGGCTGCTTTGTCAGGTCTGTGTGTCAAGGGTTAATGTTCGCAGGCAGTTACTCAAGTAGAGAGTGATTTCCTTTAGGTAGACTGTCATACAGTTCTCTGCCTCATGTTTTCTTCTGTGTCATCTGACTTACCAGAGTAAGAGTACTGGAGTAAGTGAATAGCATCTGGGACCAAATGGAGCTTTCCCTAGGTTTACTGATGGTATTTTGTCTAAAAATTCAGATATCCTTCAAATCTTGTTTGATAAAAGATGGCTTGTATAAAAGCTAATGAAAGAGGATGTTTTTCATTGATTTCAGTGATTCCTCATCACTGTTCTCCTAGTACCTGCCACAGTATGCTAAGTGGCCTAACCATTCAACCTTGGTTCTAGCTTCCAGCCTGCAAATGGCACTCTGGATACTCTGACTTCTTCCCCTCTTGCCCTTAAGTACCTGTAAGGGTAAGAATGTATTGTCACCTAAAATAAGTTTCTTGTCAACTAAGATGGTAAAAGGAGGGATTTTCAGGCAAATTTGAGAGAGACATGTCACTGCAACAAAATACCTTGAACTGGTGGAGGTACTATGGGAAAACCAGTGACTTTCTGCAGTCAGCTGGCCTGGGAACTAAAAGTTGAATTAATACTGCTTGCAGCCACTTTATAATAGTTTTTACAAATACACATGGACATTATTTAACTGCTTGGAATGGAATATTCAAAATCTTGTGGCCTAGGAACTCACTTAAGGAAATCTTGTCAAAACTTTCAGGAAGTTCCTCAGTTGCAGAATTAACCTGGCCTAGCCCTGTATCCCAGGAAATGCAAATATCAGAGAGGAAAAAAAAAAGGTGAAAGTTTACATCAACACATTAGAAAGTAACCAGTCATCACGGCCCTAAAACTTTGTTAGTGTGCATGTAGTGGTGGTGTGTACCTTGCCTGGAGAAAAGCTTGTTTATGGCACTTCCTCACCAACTCTTGGACTCTGCAGATGCAATATTTGTTAAAGTCTAATGGCATTTGAGTACTCAACAAAGTAAAACAGTTCAGTTTTGGGCATCATGGGGAAGTCTGCAGTGAGTTTAACTGTTGGTGCTTGACTGTATGTTAACAGTTGTTAACATAAAGTGCCAGACTCTTTTTTGTCTGTTACCGAAACAGATTTTGAGATTTAGCTTTAGTTTTACTTTTCAGGAAACTGGGAATTAAGGCTTTGCATTCTCATAGAACTTGTTTTCACTAATAAAGTTTAGTTGCAATTGGGAGATCTGACAAACAGGAATTTCAAAAGATCTAGGTATAGTGAGGAAATTGCCTTCTACTACATAAATATTTTGTACAATATAAATGATTTTTTGTTTGTATTTTATCTGAAGTGGAATAATCTGAATGTCTCATGAGAACTGATTCCAGGTAGAAATTGCACATGTGGTTCTCTGTTTTCCTACCTGTTCAGGGTGAATACAGTACAATATGGGATTAAAGAGACGCCTTAACACCAGGGAAAAAAAAATTGTAATATGTTCAGCAGAGAAGTAGATGCTGGATGGAGTCATTCTTTAAAAAATTACATCTATGTTTTTGCATATTTAAAAAAAAAGTGGCCTGTCTAGTGATTTTTTTCATGTTTAATTATGGTTTGTTTTTTAAATTAACTGATTGTGAATCACTTGATGAAAATTAGCTATGGTATTAAGTTGTACAGTAAATAATCTTTCCTTCTGAGACCTGGGTTCAAATGTAACTTTTATCACAAGTGAAAATAATAGCTTCCTTTGTAGCCAAGCCATTTAACTCAGCATTGCTGTTTTCTTCAGAATGCAAAGTTAAAAATATTAGATGACATTGTTTGAAGTGAATGTGTCCAGTCCCAGTCAATCCTGTACCTGACTTCTCCTGTTCCCTCATTTTAATAAGTACTAAAATTTCACTCTCTGAAATGAGACTTTAACTGCAGTGATGGTTGTTCCTAGAAATAACGGTTTTAGATAGGCTTTTGTGTTTTTTAGTTATTTAGTAAAAAACTTAAAAGGTTCCTTTGTTTTATTAGGAGTCCACATCTCCAGTTGTTTCACCACAGCAATCCCCACCAACCTCTCCACATACATGGAGGAAGCACAACCGCCATCCCAGCGGAGGGAATAATGAACGACCTCTTGCTGGACCTGGGCCTTTTTGGGCTCCATTTAGTGAAGCACAACCAGGTATAAATGTCTTCTGTTATGCTTCAGCTGTAACCCAAAGTTGTGAAATTCTTCAATATATGAAATGAGTCCAGGGCAGTTTATCTTTGTGTTTTCCAGTCCTGGAAGCTTTCTTGCAGATTCAGATGTTCATGTTGATGGCAACACTTTGGAATCTGTGGTCTTGCATATGGCAGACCTATTTCTTAGTGTGGTATGGGAAATGCTTAGAATCTGGAGGGAGGGAAAGAGTCTGAAAGCTTCCCAGTGGGAAGTTTTCTAATACAAAACTGACTTCCTATTAAAATTGTGCAGGAACTGTTAGTATACCCAAAAGCATGGGGAGCTCAAGCAAAAGCAGCAGATAATGTATTTGTTTGAATTATGTTTCTGGTAGATTAGATGAGTTGTCAGAACAACTAAATTCTCTTAATTTTTTTAAAAATTTTCTTTATAAAGTTTGTAAATGTAACCAAAGTTACTGTTTCTCCGATCTGTTGAGGTAGAACCACTTGTGTCAGTAAAGATTTTCATCCTTATTGTTCTTCATTTATCATGAAGACCCTCCCTTTTGTTGTATGTCTGTGCTCAGATTAAAAAGTTTTTCCCCCTTGATACCTCCTATTCCAAAAAGTTCCATTTTCTTTTCTGATAGCTGATAGAGTTAATAAATCTGGAAACAGCAGAGGAATTCTAACTCAGGTTCTGGTTTCGACAACACCGATGAGTAATGTTGCATCCTGTAGTTTTTAGTTCCAAATGGAACTGCAGTTGATTGGTTTACTTCAGTTGTGCTATTTAACTTTGTTGTCATTCTGTAGTTAAAAGCATCCATGGAGTACCAGGGATTCTGTTGTTAGAAATAGTTGGATGAGGAAATAAAATTTAAATGAAATGGGTTGTATGTAGAGGTTTATGCCAGTGTCTTGAATGTTGTTTACTAGTAAGTGTCAGACAATTTAGAATTTCAAAGAAAAAGAAAAAGATTGCTAGTGTCTCATTGCATTTGTAATTAATTCTAATGGTTTTGTCCAGGCATTGTGATTTATTTTTTTTTTCTTCAACAGGCTCTTTCTTGACTTTTGTTTTTCTTGCATAGTTCAGTTGATCTACTTTTCTTGCAAGCTGAAATAGAAGTTTGCTTGGTAACCCACTTCTAATTTGTGAGGGTTTTTTAACTTATGAAGTCAAGGACTCTGGGAAAGCCTACTGTTCCTACTGTTGAAAAGTTCATTATAGTTCTCTTCAAAATAAAGTTGTAATACCATGCTAACATTTTAGTTTGGCAATGCTTTCTTTCCCTGTGACGTGTAATGGATAAATCCTTCAGTAGTAGTCTGAGAATATTTCTGCACTAGCTCAGTATTTGTATTCCTTACTGAAACACATGTATAGTGTGTTTAAAATAATTCAGAGATACTGTTACAGAAGGAATGTCTGCTTTGCCAGTGCTAAGAATAGAGGGAATTTGCATAATTAGCTTAACAAAAATTATCATCCTAATTCAATATGGGTGATTCTTTTTGAACTGCACGTGATCAGTTATTCCTTTGAATTTCATCTGTTGTAGACAGTTTATCACTCTCTTCTCTCTCTTGAATCCATTTTTTAAGGACAGTATTTTGTAGAAAAATTAACTCCTGCTAAAATTTAGGTAGCCTACAGTCTGTCTGGTTCTACCTTTCTTAAGATGAGCTTGTAGTGCTGATTTTGATTCCAATGCAAGATGTTCTTGAGAAATCAATTTGCCATGTGTGTGATGATATTTCAGTAGGATTTGAGGCAGCAGTATGCCATTTCACTTGTGATCCAAGAAAAATAAGAACCCAGGTCTCTGCTTGTATTTCGTGTTATGTGGAATATTGTTTGAGGGTAATGGGATTGTCAGCTGAAAGCATGGAACCTCAAATGTGAAAATGTCTCTGGGTCTGGTAAAAGACAGCATGTTGCCTTAGAAGGATAAAAATCAAAACATATTTTGTTTCTTTGGAGAAATACATGGTTAAACAGAAAGATTCTGACTTCTGCACAGTAAAGACTCTCCACTGCATCATCATACTCCTACTGTGAAGAAAATTAAATAGTGCTTTTGGTATCAAATTGGGCTGTAAAATAGTTATTTGATAATGGCTTGGTGGTGGTTTTTAAAAATCTTACACCTTGTTTTGTATCGGAAATCTTATGCTTAATTTAGTTTATGAAGGAAGAAAACCAACTCTCATCTCAAAAGAACAAAATCATTTGGATTTTATAGATTTTTTTCTTTGTTTGCTGCTGTGTTCTCCAGCAATTCAATTAGGATCATGTTAGTGATGGTTCAGCTGGACTCTGAGGCACTGTCATGACTAGCTCAGTGTGCTTACACTGACAAAATCAGAAGCCAACTCTTCTTGCCTTTTTTTTTTCAAGCTGGTTTGTAGAGAGTGCCCCAAAGAGCACATATATTTTACTTCAGTATTAGAAATTAAAAGTTCAGTGACAAACATGATCACCTGTGTAGAATGAAGTTTCTAATTGGTTCAGGCCTCATCCTTAAATGTCAGAGTAAATTCTATTAAAACTTAAGTCTCTCAAGCTTTCTAGGTGTCTTTATCAGTTTAAGATAAAGCTGTTCAAAAAGTCTTGCTATGCCCTGCTTCTGGCTTGCATCACTGATCTAGATCATTCTTCACAGAATAACACAGCAGATGAATTGATCCCCTTGTAGGAAACAGGACTGTATGTGAGATGGAAGCTTCTTATTAGTTACAAGAGGGGAAGGAAAAATTCTTCATACTTGCATCTTTTCAGTTCATTTTGCATCACAGCTTCAGCTGCTGGAAGGGTGCTGACAATAACAAATTTGTGAGAGAGACCCCTTTCCTGACGTTAAATGATAGTTGAATGCCATGTCAGAATAGAAGAGACACAGCATTCAACTTTATTACCTTGTAAGTCTGTTTGGACTGGAAGCAAAGAATATTTATGTTGATAGTATCCAAATAATGATTTCAAACTAGGAAAAAAATCTGAGGTCTTCTGTTCAGTTACAGGTTTTCTTTACTTCTTAGCTTTCTTTGGCATCACATCAGAGTTCTGTTTTGATACCTGAATATGTATGAGAACTTGCAGTACTAAGCCACGCTTCTTTCTTTTCCTTATTGAGAGAGATTTTGCTGCAGTTCATGAAATCAAGAAACAGAAAATTTCATGGACAGAAGTGGAACATGTCTGCTGTTCTAACAGTTAGCTTGTTTCTTTAGAGTCCTGAAGAACTGACCACTCTTGCAAGGGACTGAATAGACCTTTGTCTCCCAGTCACTGATTCAATAGCTGTTGATAATTAGCCTTGTTACAAGTTAAAGATTATTCTTACCTGGGCATGATTATTCAGGGAGGGAAGAGTTCTACAGTATTTCATCTTATTGCTAAAATTGTATTCACTGTCTGATTTTGTTTCATCACAAATTGTTAAGGAGAGCTCTTGCTAGTTTACAATTTGAAAATTCAGTTCTCTGAGTTAACCCACATTTGCATAGTTATTGAAAAGTACAGTCTACTTGGATGTTACCTAATTATTACATTTCTTGCACTTAGATATGTAGCTTAAAGTGAGGGGGTAACTTTTCTGCCCCAGGAGATGAGAACTTTTTCCCCAAGTTACCAATGTATTATTAAGATGCACAGTCTGGAGGAGAAGGATCTAGAGCAGCCACTGAAATACAACTAAGATCTTCATGCTAAACACAGTGCATTAGACTTCACCAACTAGTTGGAATCTGATAATCGCTCTTAGGCCTACTCTTCATTCAGAGTGCTGTTAACATTGTTAGCAATCTCCAATTCAAATGTCAAATAGTTATTATTTTAATTATTTGAGAATTAAGCTGCTGGCTGGTGGCAGTCCAGGAGTATGTGGGTAAATCCAGCTGGTTGCAGTTACTAGTGATATTTCTCCAGAGTTCTCTAGCCTTCCCATCTTGTGTCCTAAAACATTGCATTGTAGATGGAATAACAGGAACAGTAAAGCAAGGTATTCGTGTTGGAACTGTCTGAACAGGGGAGAAAGGACACAGTTCTTGTATTACTTGTAAATTGCCTAGAAGGTATGACAGTTTGGTGCTGCTGCCATCTCCGTGGCTGTGAAAGTACTGCTTTGGAACAGGTGCTGGGTGAAGTGGGGTACAAATTGAACTGTACTAACAGTAGACAAGTTGTTGGGAGAAGTAAAGGTGGAGTAAACATATAAGGTTAGTAATAGTGTTGGTGTCTGAGAGGCAGAGAGACATTGTACCACAAGTAAAATTTGTGTGTGGCATATCCATGGGAGAGACTGAAGGACTTGACTGAATCTTCCTGTCTGTTAGTGCTGTGCTGGGAGAGACCGGCTGGAGAGAGACTCTGAGCTTTTCAGCATTTTTCTTTCTAGTGTTTTAGTTATGCCAGCTACTGAAGAAGAATCCAAGGCAAAAAGCATCATAAAACTTACTGCCTTTATTCTCAGCAATTTTGGATAAAGTCACTGTCATGGTTTAACCCCAGCGAGACACCAAGCGCTACCCAGCCACTCTCTCACTCCCCCCAGGGGGGATGGGGGTAATTGGAAGGGTAAAAGCAAGAAAACTCATGGGTTGAGATAAAGGCAGTTTAATAGGTCAAGCAAAGCAAAATAAGGAATTCATTCACCCCTTCCCATCAGCAGGCAGGTGGGTTCAGCCATCTCCAGGAAAGCCGGGCTCCATCACGTGTAACGTTTACTTGGGAGGACAGAACACCATCACTCTAAACATCCTGCCATTTCTCCTTCCCCAGCATTACATGCTGGACATGTTGTCATATGGTAGGAATGTCCCAGCTGTGTCCCCTCCCAGCTTCTAGTGCACCCCCAGCTTACTTGCTGGTATGTTGGTGGAAGAAAAGGCCTTGACTTTGTGTGAGCATGGCTCAGCAATAGCCAAAACATCCCTAGACTATCAACACTGTTTCCAGCACAAATCCAAAAGATGGTGCCATACTAGCTACCATGAAGAAAAGGAACTCCACCCAAGACAAAACCAGCAGTCACTAGAAGCTCCAGGCCATATCAGGAGCTTCCAGAAAGGGAGGACAAATCTGGGGACAAAAGGAGTAGTTAATAGTGGCATTTTATCCTAGTAAAAGTTAACTCAACAAACAAACAAAAAAACCCACAAAACAACAAAAAAAACAAACCAGAAAAAAACCCACCATCCCAAAACTAACCACCAAAAAGACAAAACCAACACAGGTGAAAAAAACCCCAACCAAACAAAAGACAACCCACACCCCAAACAAACAACAAAGCACCATACAAACACATCTCTAAACAAAAAAAAAAAAGCAAACCACATAAATTCCTTGGTGTTATTCTCATTTTGACAAAATTCAGAAACAATGCAGCCTCTCAGTTTTGTATGTTTGACTTATCTCCTTCAAAAAATCTTTCTCCCCCTGGAAATCTCAGTTTTTACTCGGTAATACAGGATTAAACAGGTTGTGCAGTTATGGCTAGTGTATGTAAGAGAAGAGAAAAGATAAATTAGGTCTAAGCATTTCTTTCATTACTTTCTCTTAGGAAAAAGGAATCAATTATGGCATGAATGAGTAATTGTATACTGCCAGATATTAAACAGTGGGTTTATACTCACAGTGTTAGTCACGTTAGCCCTTACTGTGCCTCACTAATTCACACATTTCCTTCACTTTGTTTACTGCAGATTGTGCCTGTAGTGTCAACATTCTCCAAGAACTTGAAATTGTTGATATTTGTCAGCTTCATAAATAGATTACCCACATATAAATGGACTTTTCATAGCAAAATTTTTAGGCAGTATCTTGACAATAAGTTTTTAGGTTGTATTGCTTCAATTTAGATTTTAGAAGCAGGATGAAATTTGTAACATTGCCACATTTTTTGTTTGTGGGTTGTGTGGTGGTGTTACAGAAACTCACTAGATGTTGACCTGCCTTCTAAAAGGAATACAGCTTCTGCATATCAGGCAGAAGTTCCTATCTAAGCATGACTTAAATGTATTTCAAGAGAAGGCATTTAGTTGTGCACGAGTAATCAAATTCACAGCTGCTGTTTGAATTTAAAGAGTTCAGCATTTCTTTTAGGAGTCAAGATGTAGAATGGAGTCCTAGAATGATTCTAGACTTGTTCTAGATAGTTTCTTTTCCCTCTGATCAGAGTTGCTGAAATTTTTAATTTGCAGCTGCAATTTATGCAAATTTGGAGGGTTTTGTACATAGAGCAATGAATGGCCAAATCTTTCTGTAGTTGCTTCATTGATACTTTAATATGAAGACACTGAACATCAGCAGTACTTCAGAAGTAGATTACAGCAAGGCACGGGGTAAATCTCAGTTATGGTGTTCCAGATAGTTAATACACAGCAGATGTCAGCACTTTATATGAAAGCCTTTTGTTATTCTTGGCCTGTTTTTAAGTAACTGAGTTAAGTTAGTCTAGAAATAACTCTTCCCCCTGTCCTCCCATCCCCCCCCC
>VWZY01005334.1:184211-199783 GCA_013399075.1 Chloroceryle aenea
AAAAAAAAAAGTTTAATAATAAAGTTGCATGCCACTTTTAAGTAGCTATTTCTCCATACGAGTGTTGCTTATTTCAGTTAAGTGAAAATGTGGAGTAACTCACTCAAAACCCATTAAATGGGTAAAATCCAACTTATATCTTACACATGTTACAATAAGCTCATTTTGCACTTCTTTTTAGTATAGACTTAAGCTGGCCTTATGTAAAAATCTACAGGAGTGAGTTGTCAAGAGCTGAACTTTGTCACCATGGTGCAATTTGGTTTTCATTTCATCACCATTCCTACAAGGGTATATCCCTAAATGGAGCATGTGTTTCAGGATTTTTGTGTTTTGCTGCTTTCCACGTCCATATTCTTACTCAGTTTTCAAGGTTGTCTTTTGAAAAGAAAATCTTTCTTCTACTTTCAGGCTCATCTACTTCTAGTGATCCCATATGGTCTGGCCATTCACCACCACCCCATCAAGAAAATTGGGTCAGTTTTGCAGATACCCCACCAACCAGTGCTCTTTTAGCCATGCATCCTGCTTCTGTCCAGGTGTGACACTTTATTGGTATTTGATTTGCTTCATTCAGACTGATGTTGCAATCCTCTTTTTTTTTTTTCCCTTTACAAATGCTTCATTGCAGATGTTTACTGTGTATCTGTGCTGTAATCTGTTCAGTTTTATTTCCTCAACAGATACTTGTTTCATTGAGTTGACTTCATTTGGAACAATTAACTGAAAGCTACTAATTTAAAAAATGTCAACAATTATGATTTCAAAACATTTATGTTTGGCTTTTTTGCATATGTGCCATACTTTTTTTTCTGCTTACATACCTGCAGTCATTCCTATCCATGTGTCAATGTGCAAAAATACCCTGCAGATGCCATCTGCTGATGGTTTCCTGCAGTTTTTAAACTACTGTGAGATTTAACTGTATTTTATTTTTTGAAGGCAAGAAGTTGAGAATTCATAGAAGCATTTTAGGTAGATAATACTGAGGATAAATATTTCATTTCAGGACCAGACAACAGTACGAACAGTAGCATCAGCTACAACAACAAATGAAATTCGTAGGCAATCAAGTAGTTATGATGACCCCTGGAAAATAACTGATGAACAAAGGCAGTATTATGTTAATCAGTTTAAAACCATTCAACCTGATCTAAATGGATTTATACCGGGTAAGTTGCTCTTTAAAAAAATACAATTGTGGGTGCAGCAGTTCTGTTACAAAGACTTTGTGTACTTAGGTTTGCATACCATTTTCAAGAAGGTTCTGCATTTTATTGATAATGTTCTAGTAAACCCCAGAGTAATTCAAGAAAGCACTTGAAAGTCATTTGCCTTTTTCTTCATTTAGCCATAGTATTTATTGTCATTTTGCAGCAAACCTTTGCTAAATAGCTCATTTTCCTTATTATAACCATGTCTCCTAATGAGTTAACTTTCTTTAAGTTTTAACAATGGTTGTTGTAATTTTTCAGGATCTGCAGCTAAAGAATTTTTCACTAAGTCAAAACTACCTATTCTTGAACTTTCTCATATTTGGTAAGTACGATTTGTCTTTATTTGGGATAATTATTTAGAAAGATGACAGCTATCTGGCAGTCATCAAATAATCTACTTACTAGAAGGTGTTAAGTAACATTTCACTAGTATTCTGGATGTTCAGTCCTACTCACATTTATGCCATTACTTTAGTGGGCTTTAATGGGTCTATACTGGCACTATTTTGAGCTTTAAAGTAAATTTCAGAGTAAGAAGTAATTTGAGGGTTTTATTCTTAAAGCTGCAATTAAATAATGAAATCCTTATCTATATTTATTTAAGTTTAAATTGTATTTAACATGTAACACTAATATGAAGTGTTTAATAGGGTAAAATGAACTGTATACTGCATTCTTTGATTTTCCAAGTAGTACAACAGAAGTAGAAGTATGTCTTTTGGAGCTAAAATAACATTAAGAAATTTTATTTATACTAAGTTTTCATTTTTAGGGAACTGTCAGATTTTGATAAAGATGGTGCACTGACGTTGGATGAGTTTTGTGCTGCATTTCATTTGGTAGTTGCTAGGAAGAATGGGTATGATTTGCCAGAAAAATTACCTGAAAGTTTAATGCCCAAACTGATTGATTTGGAAGACTCAACGGGTAAGACACGCTTCAACACAGATCTCACTCTTTCAAATGCTAGTGTCGTTATTGCAGTTTATCAGCTGACACTTGTGTGAGCATAACTCACTCATTAGTGTGAAGTAAAGCAACGTGTGAATTTTAGAGATGGTAATCAATGCTCAGAGCTAATCCGACTATTGGCTATTACATTTGGAATTGCTGCCTGTGTCCTTTAACAGTTAAGGAAAACAAAATTGTCACAGTATGGATCTTGTTCACGATCAGCTATTGTATTCCAAAGTCCCAATACAGCTATACTGCAGACTTGCTTTCAAATTAATATGCTTTCTGTTCACCATCATTTCTGAAAAGACAGCATGATCTTCAAAGTCTTGAAAGTACTCAGAAAATGCTCCCAGGTTCAATGCTAGAGGTAAGACTCTGTAGCTTAAAAGTAAAGGGTCAGTAGCAGATTTTTTTTTTTACTTTTTAATTTTTTAATTTGACTGCTGACTAGAAAGCAGGATTTATCCTCCCTTGGTTTGGAACCTGTTCTTTCTGTGCAGTCCTTTACCTTTGGGTACTCCAAGATTAACCATTGAATGTATGAGTTCTGCTTATTAATATGTGCCAGCAAATTTAGTCCCATAATTGAAAAGCAGACTACTGTTCCAAATAAAATTGGTCTTTAAAAGCAGGATGTTTGGCCAGCATCCCTTTTTAATTTTAAAACAGGTAAAGGAAACTGAATATTTCTAAACTGCTTTAGAGAGGCTTTTAACAATCAGTCTGCTTGGAAAGTCCAGTTTATACTGTTGGTGAACAGGTATTATCATTTCCTAGCACTTCTTTTTACTAAATGCTTCAAAGTGAGTTTCTTTGTACTGTGTGTGTAGGATGTCAAAGACCTTCACCTGACAATTATTAACGAGCTCTTAAGCTAAATGGTGTGGCTTTTATATATTTTTATATTCTTAGAATAATGGGGTAATTTTAACAATATCTGTGAATAGATTAGTAGTTTTAATTGGATCATATACTTCAAAGAATTGTTTGGATTGCAGCAGCTTTCCTTAGGATTTTCCTTAGGATTTTCCTTATTTGTAGATAGCTTTTCAGTCCTACACCTGGGGAGGAATAACAGCGAGCACCAGTACTGGTTAGGAGTCGACCTGTTGGAAAGCAGCGCTGTGGAGAAGAACCTTGCAGTCCTGGTGGACAACAAGTTATCCCTGGGATGACAGTTTGCACTTGGGGCCAAGAAGGCCAATGGTATCTTGGGATGGATAAAGAATAGTGTGACCAGCAGCTGGAGGGAGCTTCTCCTCCCCCTCTACTCTGCCCTAGTGAGACCACACATGGTGTGAACTGTGTCCAGTTCTGGTCTCCCCAGTTCAAGAAGGACAGGGAAGTACTAGGAGTCCAATGGAGAGCTATGAGGATGATTAAGGGACTGGAACATATCTCTTATGAGGAAATGCTGAGGGCCCTGGGGCTGTTTAGTCTGGAGAAGAGAAGACTGAGAGCATCTTACTGATATTTAGAAATATCTCAAGAGTGGGTGTCAAGCAGAAGGGGTCAATCTCTTTTCAGTGGTGCCCTGTGATAGGATGACAGGCAATGGTCACTGTAACACAGGAAGTTACATGAGGAAAAACTTCCTTACTGAGAGGGCCATAGAGCACTGGGACAGGCTGCCCAGAGAGGTTGTGGAGTCTCCTTCTCTAAAGACCTTTAAAACCCATCTGGATCTGTTCCTGTGTGGCCTGCCCTAGGTGATCCTGCTCTGGCAGGGGCTTGGACTTGATCTCCAGATGTCTCTTCCAACCCCTACCATTCTGTGATTCAGAATGAGCAAGACCTGTCAGCATAAGAACAGCCTGTAGAAGAAAACTGCAGTGAATGAAAACGGGAGCATTGAGTCAGGCAGTTGTACAAATACTTCTCTAAGTGCATCTCTTATTAATTGAATAATGTGGATCGCATCTGCATCTGTCTTGGCAGAAATTATCTGCAGATGACAAGAGTACTAGTCTCACTTCCTGCTATGTAAATAAATGTGTTTTCCTTTAAACTCAGTTTTATTTTGGTTAGTAAAAGCTACCAACCCTTTACAAAACTCAAAGCAAGTTTTGCTTTTATGTGAATCTGTTTTTTGTTTGGGCTGCTCCAGCAATGCCATTTAAGAAAGAGAATCTGCCATGCTTGATGACTTACAGTTACTTTAACCCCTGAAGCTTCCCATAGGTGTCTTATGCATGTTTCATGTAGATACCTGCAATTCAAGGAATTGTGCAAGTAGCTTCATAGTCTATCCTCAGCAGTTTTCAACCTTAGCTTTTGACCTTGCATTTAACACTGGGAATTAGTTACCTAATGCCCCACCACTGAAATGACAATGTTGAGGTTTTTGAGCTCATTAGAAAATTTTAATTCATATTACACTTCAGAGCAATGGATATGCAATATGCATTCCCAAAACATTACCACTGGCATATTTTGAACGTAGTATATGATTTTGTGTACAATGACCACAGTATGTCATCTTGACTCCTTGGTGATGTCCTTGCACCTGTAAATATCAGCTTGATGTAGCTTGGTTTTTATTACTACATTTTTTTTTTCCCGAGGCAAGTATTAGATGCACTTTCTGTCTGGAATAATTTGTAAAGCCATTTCTCCTAAAGGACAGCAGTACAAGGTGCTAGGTGCTGGGCACAATTTTGGCAACATTGAGTCTCAACCTGATGTCTGGCTATTTTAAGTCTTGTAAACTTCATGTAATTTTGATGAGTTGCTGGTTTCTGTGTGTGGCTTTTTTTCACGTTAGCAGCACCTCAGTCTCCCCTGGCCCTAAGATGTTCATTTCTTTCTGGGCTTCAGCGTTTCATCTGTTCTCTTTACGTTGTGCCTATTGCTGTCCTCAGCAGCACTTTGGAGACAGGAATGGGTGGTGTTGGTTTTAAAAGGTGCAGTTGGTCACTGTTTCCAGTTCAATTTGACACTGGATTTGTTACGAGTTTTTTCTGAATGGAAGGCAGCAGACAGAATACTGAGCTGTCATAGCTGACGAGCAGTCTACAAGAGGCCAGCCTTAGGGAAACCAGTCCTTTTTATAGTTTTTAATCAATTCTTGGTACAGTGTGTCACACATTCTTGTGGCATTTGTTTTCAGTCAGGTATCAAGCAATCCTTTTAAATTACCATTTAATTAACCATCTTTCATCTTACGTAGTATCTTGTTTTGTTCAGAGTTTTAATTCTTCAGACAACAAATATGTTAACATGTCTAGCTACTTATCAGTCACTCTTTCAGCTGTTCCTACTACTTACATTGCAGAGTTGTAATCTGAACTGCAGGGGTTTTTGATGGTTTCAGTGTATTGCTTTATCTTGTATTGTGGTATCTAGCAAAATAGAAGACACTGTAAGCAGGATTTTGCTGTGTTATGCAGAATGCTTAATCTGCTGTTCAGATTTACTTTACCCAGTTTGAACAGAACAAAAATGTGCTGCATCATGAAAATTTGTACAACTCTGAAGGAGTGTTTCTGCAAGGGATTGTACTTGCTGAAAGCTTAGAGACATCTGAAATAATAGTAACAATGTACAGTTGCAGTGTGGCAGCTGCTAGACTTTTTCAGTTTGCACAAGGTAGTGAATGGAAGCACTATTGGTTTAGTAATGTAAAATACTCTTTAAGGAATAATCTAAGGGAATGGTTTTCTTCCTCTCTGTTTTCATATTTTTGGTTTGTGATATGGTACAGTGTAATCTTCAAAGTCCAGTTTTCAGAAAGGCCCTCAAAATGTGTAGCACCTGATGAATAGTGAGATTGACTTGAATGGGTTTTGTCTGCTGCTAAGTATTTACTGGGAAAGGATGAAATGAAAGGGTATTTTGCACTTTGCATGAGACATGAGCAGCTTTTCTGAGAATGAACTGAATGAAATTCATTATTTCATTTATAGTGTTTCCTCTCATTTCTCATTTCAGAAGTTGGGGAGCAGACTGGTGAGGTAGGTTACTCCAGCTCTCCAGCAGAAGCACCTCCGAGCAAGTCTCCATCAATGCCATCCCTAAACCAGACCTGGCCAGAATTGAATCAGAGCAGTGAGGTTAGCATTTTATTTGAGTTATTTCATTACCAGTCAATAACTAAATTGTGTATGCATCCATAATTCATCATGAGTGCATAGTTGATTACAAATTGTGAAAAAGTTATCAGGACAACAGACACGGGAAGGTTCTACCCTTGTTAAATTACTAAAAAGGTAATGTTTTTGTTCTGATATTTCAGTCTCATTATGAGATAAACTACTATTTAAAATGTTGTCATTAATGGTAATTAAGCTTTAATCACAAAATTATTTCCTAGCATTTACCAGAAAAGTTGAATTTATTCCTGGTTTTTTCACTTAGAGCGGGTTTTTGCTTGGTTGGTTGTGTTTTTTTGTGGTTGGTTGTTTGTGTGGGTTTTGTGGTTGGTTGGTTGTTTTACCTCTGAAGGGCTTTTATAGCCAACACTTTTGCAAAAATTAAAAATAAATTTCTGACAGATCTGGCCATTGGCACTTTTTTCTGGAGGTGATTTTACCCTGAAATACAAAATATCTCACCAGTAAGGTGAGGTCAAAGTGCAGGGTTGGTTTCAGAAGCAAATATTCTAAACTGACTCTGAAACCAATCATTGGCTAAACTTATTTCCATTCTCAATTTTTACTGTCATGTCCCACTGCTTTATCCTCATTTCCCATATGTATGTATTTGCTGTAAAAGCAGTCTTGTATACTAAAGCTGTATTTTGTCAGAATTTGAAACTGAAGTTACCAAACAGGATTTCCCTCAACAACCACACCATCCCACAATGTCCATTGTTCCAAAAGTCTGTAAGGAATTTATTTCTAGAGATTGTTCTTGTTGCTCTATTTTAATACTTTTTGCCTTTGACTTAGGCTAAACCAATGTTTTATTCTGAGCTACTTCAGAGACTCAAATGAGCTCCTGACTGCAACCATATTACGAAGATGATGTAGGCTTCTTTTTCGTTGTGAGGGGGGGAATTTAAATGATTTTTTGAAAACTTTTTAAGATAATCTGACAGTCTCAAGAAGAGTATAAATTTTGTTTTAATATCCAAGATAGTTCTGTCAGTAGGTGAGTA
This sequence comes from Chloroceryle aenea, assembly GCA_013399075.1. Classification (NCBI taxonomy): domain Eukaryota; kingdom Metazoa; phylum Chordata; class Aves; order Coraciiformes; family Cerylidae; genus Chloroceryle; species Chloroceryle aenea. The sequence continues at coordinate 191,484 of VWZY01005334.1, forward strand.
TTCTTACCTGCTTCTCTTATTGAAGGATATATTCTTTCTTCATTAGACTCTGGATACTATTTCTTCAATAGAAGAAGATAGGCAGTAAAAGATTTAGGCAAACTGAAGGAGAATCAGTATGAAATGGAAAATAAGCACATTTTTAGCATTAAAATTAGGAGCAGAGGAAATTTTCTTCCTCTCTCGGAAGACATTATAAAATCTACTGTTCCTCTTAAGGGCAAATGCTAGCCTCACAGTGATGTCCTTACCAAAAAAAAAAATAGAGGAAATGATTTAATGATTCTTAGTTATTCTGTTTGACAGAGTGACTCTTACATTGCTGGTAAGAAGTTATGTTTTAAGACAGGTGAGCAGATAGTTGTTGCTAAAAAGCTGTACGTGTCTGCAACTGTATTTATATTTCCATTGATACATTCCCTCGTGTTTGCAATAAAGAATTAAGAAGCTAATTGTTTGGTAAGCTGCATCATAATTGAAAGATTCCTTCATTGTCCAGTACAACTCAAACCAACTGAATAGGGTAATTGCACTACTCGAACAAAGTTAATGACAATTCTGGCAGCCATAATCTTGTCTTACAAAACTGGCAAACTTACAGAATTGTCCATCCAGATGGATAATATGGTATTTTGTTTGTGAAAGTCTGCTAAAGCTTTAAGAGGTTTGAAAAAGTTCTCACATGTATATATACTCACCTAAATATACTACCAGATACTAACTATACTAAAATAAGAGTTGAACATTTATTAAATATTAGGATTTTTTTGTTCTAACACAAAGGAACTTCTGTGGTTTTCAGCTGTATTGCTGTGCATGCTTCTTGCTCCTCAGCATTTTCTTTTAATCATGAATCAGGTCAAAGTCCTCAAGGTTTTAATGTCATGAAAAAATTTCTAGTATTACTGCAGGCACCAGTTTAATTATTTCCTCTTTGAACCTCTTACACCTGTCATCAGCAAATGAAATGCTTGAAAAAAGCTATATATCTTTGGATCATCTGCCTTTTCAGGCAGTTTCATCCCTGTTAATTTCAAAACTGTTGATTACTCTGTTCTTTCTAGCTCATAGTTGATTTTTAGATTCAAGTTGCTAGGTTTAATTACTGCAAGCTCACAGTTATGGACCAAGGCATCAGTCTCAAATTTCAGAATAAAGAGCACCATGAAAAACCACCTAAGTCTGGGTACTACATGCTTCACATTCTTATCTCATCATTCAACACTTCTTTCTCACTTCAGACATCTTTTTCCATCCAGTCTCAAGGCTGACCACTTACTTTGAGAGCTTAAAAATTGAAAAGCCCACTAAACTTTTGGTGAAAACAGTCTAGTGTCATGTGGTCATATTAGCTGTGCCACAGATACAAAGATTTGATTTTAGTTTACAGCTGTTAACACCTTGTTTCAAATGTCTTGGTGTTCTATTAATGACGACTCGTGTTGCTGTGAGTTTTAGTTTCTAGAAATTAACTTTTTGAAAGTATTTTTGAAACATTTGTGCAAGTTTAGAAGACAACTATTTCAGTTACAGCTAGGAGTTTTATTCTAGCAAATCAGTTGCACTGTCAATGTTCTCAAACCTTGCACAGAGTTTGAGATGCAGTCCAGTAGATTCTTAATGTATGTAGCTTTCTATAAACCAGGGAATTACCAGTAACTAGCTTCTGGTGGTATTTCAGGATGGAACACAACAGCATATTCCCCAGAGCAGTCAGGGGGTGTTGGTGTTCATTTACCTATCCCCAGCTAGGGAAGCCTAAGGACAAGTAATTAATGTCCTGAAGTTTGGCTTCAGAGGAGTAGAGTAAGAGGTAAATTCAGCATCCCACCTCCAAGCAGTAATATTTTAGCATCAATCTTAACTACCCCAGAGGTGCTGTATGCCTTTATGGGAGTTTTGAAAAAATTGGAAAGCTGTTCCTGTAATCTAATCATCTGTTTGCCAGTCTCACTGGTAACTTTGAAGCCAATGGCCAAATCAAGGTAAAAAGGGTAGTGGTAGTCCTAAAGTAAATATTAATACATGTTTCATGGAAATGAGCAGCTGTGTAAATGCAGGAGGCCAAATCAGGGAAAGGCTGGCAGAACTTGGCCATTCAGTTTCTGACTTAGTAATAACTGGCTCACTCAACAGGTTTGTGTAGCTCTAAACTAATTGCAATTTTGCCCCTTCATGAAGGGGTGGAGTTACACAGAGCTGAGCTGTTGAATGTAGGGAGTAGGACAGAGCAGTTAGGAAGAGAAACCTTACATCCTTACTAAAAGCTTTGTTAGATTCTGTCCATGAGGAGCGTAGTTCTGTGCGGATAAAACCAAACCAAAACCCAACGGGGGGAACAAAAAATGACCCCAACTAACACCACAAAAAAAACCCCAAAGCAAACCAAAAAACCACCCCCCAAAACCCCATATGAACATTATCCCGTAATCTTGCCTTAAAGTTGGACATGAGGGGATAAGGGTTTGTCTCTACAAGGAGCAGCAACGTCCATGAAAGCACTTAGAAATTTAGTTAATCTTTTTCTGAATTTAATTCTGGCTGATTGCAGGGAATTATTTAGGAATTTCCACAATGACATTTCTGAAATAACTGGTTTAGACCAGGTTCACATACCAGCCATTCATCGAATATAGCTCATTGTAGAGGAGCATATGAGATTAGGTTGCCTAACACTATATAGTTTGTCCTGTATCTTCTGGAATCATTTACATTGATTTACCTATAGAGATGGGACAAGAATATTGATTTGTTTTCACAACTATACTAACATTTTTGTCAAATTTCTTGAGCACTGAGGATTTTATTATTTGTAATTTTTGCTGTAGTGTTTGAAACTTGGTTAATATTTACTTGTTATTTCCTAAAATACAAGTTTAGCATTCATGTTGTGATTTGTATCCTGGTTTCTGGATCAGAGACTAATTTTATGTACTGTGGTACTTTGTTGATCCGGTTGTGGTTGTAGCTTGACCAAGCATGAGGACTTCTGACAACCACGTGTTGATACAGCACGTCTACATCTTTTATAATTGTTGGGAGGTTGACATACTTTTAGCAGCACCAGTATGTTTGAATTTAATTCTTTGCCTTCTCAGTGATTTAGACTTGTAAAAATGCTCTTCTACAGCATAGAATCACTTCTCAGAGGTTGCACTGGCAAGCTGAACTGGTGTAATTGGAGTACTCTGCTCACTGCTCATTTGTCTGGGATTTTGTTAGAAAATCAGCATTTACAAAATAAGTTTGAAACTTGTCAGCTCCAAAGCTGAGGAACATTGCTGTGGATTTTATAAATACACACAACATGTGTCACTAGTTTTATCTTCACAGCATTTGAATGACATATCTAGTTTGGGTTTTTTTATTTGTATGATTTTCATTGGGCAACATGAACTCTGAAGGTACTTCTGTGTTGACTGTACACCTCTGTCGTCTTCATGAAATGTGAATATAAAGATTAATATCGACAGATGACAACCTTGTACAACAATCTCAGACTGAAATAAAAATACTTAATGTGTACTAGTGTGCTTTCCAAGTCAAGTACTGCCCCGTGCAAATATAGTACTTTCCAGTGCAACCTCCAAACTACCGTGCTAAATCTCCTCAGTGATCTGATCTTTTACTCCCATCTTTCTCATCATGCTGACTTCTCTCCTCTGTCTGTTCAGCAGTGGGAGACATTTAGCGAACGCTCTTCAAGCTCACAAACTCTGACCCAATTTGATTCTAACATTGCACCAGCTGATCCTGTAAGTCAATCACTTAGCTTGCTTGTTTGAAATTAATTTTATTAACACAGAATTTCCATTCATTGTATTGAGCTGTTATGCATGTTTCCATGGACTGCTTTTTGGGAAACGGTGGCAGGCTTCTTAATTTTTTCCAGATTTTAGGAATGTAAATTTTCTAGTACTGCTCATGTTATATCTGAGTGCAAAGAATGCTTGCTTTTTTTTTTTTCTTCCCTTAATTTTGATTTAATGCAACTATCAAAGCCTGCTTTGCTATCAAAGCCTGTATTACCCAAAGTATTTAAACCTAATGGGGTTTTTTGAAATTATAAGTCAACACAAGAGGCGAGCCCAGTGATAAACCAGCCCCATTTTTGTCTTTGGTGTTGTTTTGTGGTTTTCAAGGTGCAGAGTTTGATTTGAACAAGCTCTTGGGAGTTAACGTTACCAGCTTCACTGAAAAAAATACTTGGCTTTAATGGGTGTGGTATTTCATATTCCTAATGCTTTCACCAAGTTACTTTACTAATAAGGCTTGTAGTGTTTCTCCAGTTAAACCTGTACTGTTCTAATGATTTGCTTGGTGCAGAGTGCTCCGAAGAATGATGTAGTTAAATATCTTGCCAAGTCTGGGTGCCAGAAATTCACTAAAGTGTTTCAAGTTCTGCTGGTTTTAAGCTTCACAGCATGTGACACTGAAGTAGTTCTGAAATGCATTGAAATTACTTCAGAATTTAGCTGCTTTCATCCTGCTTTCTTACAGATTTAATTACTGCTGTTAGTGTCAGTTTTAATTTAATTACTGTGTTACTGTCCATTTAATTATATAACAAAATATAATGGGTGTATGTAATAAGCATTTGCAGGCTTTTAGTATTAAACAGGTTGCTTCTGAAAAGACAGGCTACATAAATATACATGTATTTTAAAAACATTGGTGCTTCACTCTGTTAACACTGCCATTTATCTGCAACCAGCATTTCTAGCTACTGGAAGCTAGAATTCAAACTGCTTAGAATTGCCCTTAGTGAACATTCAAAACAAATGAAAATACTGTATTTAAAATGAAAGCCAGGCCTTTTTCATGAGACATGCTACTTGGTTTTAATGTACTATATTTTTATCTTTTAATGATGTAAACATGATGGAAATCAGTTTACAGTTGTTTCTTACTGTGGATAATTGCTTGACAGAGAAGAGCAAAAGCACTGTTTCTGTGTTGTTTACACAATAACACGGTAATTTATTTTTGTACATAATTAGTAAATGACAGAAATCTGAAGATTTAAATATTTTCCCATATATTTTTAATCTAAAAAGTAGAACATTGGCAATATACAGAAAACTCATATATAGCCATATATGTGCTTTTGGGTGGGTGTATGCATGTGTATGTAAACAGGAATTCAGTGGAAACACAAAAGATGTACTGGGAGATAACATTCTTGAGGTTGGGTTTGGGTTTGGGTTTTTTTTTACAATGCTTGAGCATCTTTAACGCTGGCTAACAGACTTTGGGAATAGAGGCTTCAGAGTCTTTATTTTCATATGAAAATCAGAAGAAATGACAGCAAATTTTTCAGTAGGAGTGAAATAATTGTGAAATAATTTTAGCAGTCTCAAGATTGATGCATAGGACTGATTTATTGAGCAACTCCTGCTTTCCCAAAGGAGACCATCAGCTTTCTTAAGCAGCTGATAATGACTAACTAAAGAGTAAATTCTTTTATCATTCTGTTGGAAATGCAGCTGCTTTGGAGGTAAAAGAGAAGTGGAAAGAGTAAAACAATACACTCATCCCCTAGTATGGGTACATAATTTGCCTGCTGTAAGTGAAAGTTGGTAACCTGATGCTTTGTGTAAAATTAGATTCATGATCTGAATTAATACATGATGTAAAAATCCATTTAACTATTTGAGACATGGTTTTTTGTAGTAGCTGCTCAATAAATTACAGCAGTGGAACTGAAGTAACTAGAGGGATCTTTGCAGTCAGTCTCCAAACCAAGCAGAAAGAGCTTTCTATAAAGTACATGAAAATGCAGTCCTTTGTCCCAAATATAAAGGGAATGCCTAAGCATAAGGTCAGTGCCTATCACAGGGTCACAGGATGTCAGGGGTTGGAAGGGACCTTGGAGATCTTCGAGTCCAACCCCCCTGCCCAAGTAGGATCATATAATCTAGCACAGGTCACAAAGGAATGCAAGCCTATCTAGAGATATAATCTATAGGATTTATTATCCTAAAGTTTGGAAGTTTTTTCCTATTTTAAAGACTCCTGAAACTATTTGTCTTAAACTAGTATAAAGTACCTATTTTGTAGGGGATTATTGACGCTGTTTATAGAGGTCATAACTTTCTGAGGCATTGTAAGTAAAGCTTTGAAATTGTGGCTTGTGGGGTGTGGGTTTTTTAGTGGTTTCCTTATGTGGTTTTTGGCTTTTGTGGTTGGTTTTTATGGTGGTTTGTGGGGTTTTTTTGGTAACAAGACAGTTACCTATAGAAACATTTCTTGTAGTTTAGAAACATTTGAAGTATTTTTCTAGGTTACACCTTACAAATCCTTACAAAACTTCAGCTTAGAGCTTTGGTTTTATGGGTACATTCAGTTCCCTGGGACTGGGTAAAAGCTTAAATTTCTGACATTTTGTTTAGAAATGGCATTTCACATGGTGTCAGAGACTCTTAATAGAAGAATTTCAATTAGATTAACATTACTGAACTTTGATCTTCTCCACAGGACACTGCAATTGTGCACCCAGTTCCCATAAGAATGACTCCAAGCAAAATTCATATGCAGGAAATGGAGCTTAAAAGAACTGGAAGTGGTAGGATATTTTCTCTTGATAATGAGGAAAATTTTGTACAGTTGGAGCTGGCTTTGCTTCCTTAAACACGTTGCCTTCTTTTTTTCCCTTTGGATGACTTTAATTGTGCTGGTTACAACTCATCATAATGAGATTCTCATAGTTAAGAATTCAAGTACTGTTCAGGTAGGTGCAGAGTTTGAAATGGCCGTTTGCTACAGTGAGGATTTCAGCATCTGCAGGAGATCATTGCTTGGAGTAGTTCAGGAGCATCATGATATAGATTTGATTTGGGCCTCTAGGAGATTGGAATTCCTTTTTAAATAATGAGGGAGACTGAAGATGGTGTCAGACTGCATTGATAAATCTTGTTGTACTGTGTTCAGAAAGAGTTTATTGTTTTAAGACGTGACAGCATGTGGGAGTACTGGCTGGCCTTTCTGTTTATTAATACTCTGGTCAACAATAAGCAGAGTGGCTTAATAGTTTACCTCGAGGAACAGCAGAGTCTCAATTTATAGATGTCCCAACACGCCAGTGTTTCCTGAAGGCATGCAACTCCTGCATAATCTTCAGCATATGAGAATAAGCAAATATCCACAACACACTTCTTCTAAAATTTCCTTAGCCTTCTAAGCATAAGTAGGTACAGATTCCCAGCTGCTAACACTGAGAAATAGAAATAACACGATTATAAATATAACTTAGAAGTTACAATAATTCATACACCAGAGGTGTTAAAATACAATTCCAGTCTTGAGTGCAGCCCTTCAGATAGGGGCAGAAAAGTAATGTAAAGCTTTCACATCAGAAGTAAAGGCTGGTTTGAAGACATTTGTTTATTTAGATTTGGTTTTCCATCTAGATCATGCTAATCCTACTAGTCCACTGCTTGTGAAACCACCTGATCTCCCGGAAGAAAACAAAATGAGTTCATCTGTAAAATTTACATCTGGAAATGCAGTTAGTAAGTATCGCACTACATTTTTTGCATTACACAAATTGTAGATCTGAGATACTCTTCACTGAATGAAAACTAGCTAGATAACAGAAACTATAAAATGAGGTAAACGTATGCTAAGAATAGAGACATTTCTGGCACAATGTATATATTAGTAGTAGCAATTAAGAAAGTTCTACTGATGTCACTGTTTTCCTGCCATACATGTTCAAAAACATTTATTTTTGTCAGCTCTTTTCCATCTTTGTTTTCTCTCCTGATAAATTGAAATGCATAGAAAGTGGATTAGCATTTGATTCTGCTTTCTCAGAACCATGTAACAACATGTCTTCTGAAGGGCGAAAACCTGTTGACCACAAAATTTTCAGGTAGTTCTTACCTGGTTTAGCTACTAAGAAAATGTAATAGACTTCTAGATTTATTTTTTTTTTAGCTACAACTTTTCAACTATTTGTTTCTAATAGCCTTTTTGATGTATCTCATGTGTCCAAAACATTTTCCATTATTTTGATTTGATTAGTCCACTTGTCTAAGATTGAAAAAGGTCCCAGGTTGTATAAAGCCTGAAAGAATCTCTGGAGTCTGTTTCTGAGATAGCTGGCTTTTTTTTCTTCTTTAAGCTGGAAACTTCTCTTCAGCTATAAAAATGGAAGATGATATGGCATCATGTAGAGTTTCCTTAAGGACAACCTTACCCTGTGCAAAGCTTGAGGTTTTTTTCCCCAGAAACAATAAGTCTTAAGATTTGTGTGGAATGAGTGCAGGCAGAAAAATGGATCTCAGACTAATTTATCA
>VWZY01005334.1:200710-213440 GCA_013399075.1 Chloroceryle aenea
AGACTGAAGCAGAGAAGGTATTCAGTAACTCTGCCTTCTCTCCATCCTCAGTCACCAGGTCTGCTGCATCATTCAGCAGTGGGCCCACATTTTCTCATAGCCTTCCTTTTGCCACTGATGTATTTGAAGAAGCCCTTTACATGACTATGCTACTGAAAATGGATTTTTATTGGATTTAAGATTGTGTTCAAAATTCTGAGTCTGTATTAGACAGTATTGGTGCAGTATGAAGATTAATTTTGCTAACTCACCATACTTTCTCTTATAACTAATAAAATTGTTTACTCTCCAAATGTCTTAGAAGTATATCTAAAACAACTTCAGTTATCAGTGGAAACCTGTTAGTCTTGTACTGAAATGATATAAAACTTTTTGATTTGGAAGGGCTTACTTTTTCTCTTTAGAAGTGTGGTTACATGAATTCTTGTTTATATTACATGCTGAATGGCTTGAGCAATGTATGCAATGCTAGAGCTGTTTGGATTGGAGAGATAATTTCATGTTGCACATGACCAACTTCTGCTTAGAACTTAATTTTCTCACTTGATCCGTGAAAACTTAGATGTCATCTCATGGTATATATTCCTGGTGTGTAGTGGGTTTCTTTGTTGTTTTTTTTGGGGGGGTTGTTTTGGTTTGGGGTTTTTTTTGTGTTTTTTTTTGTTTGTTTGGTTTTTATGTTTTAAAAAAAAAAATGTATGTTTAAAAAAATTATATATAGTTATTTTCTGATTCTCTGTAGTCCTTATGGACTAGACACACACCTGTAAACTGACAAAATACCTACTGATCTGAAATGAACTTAAAGTGAGGTATTCCTCAGCTGATGGTGTATGGTAGAGGTTTCAAGCCAACTTCACTAGATTAATGTTCCTGCAGTTTTAAAGGGGAAAAAAACACAACCAACAAAACAAAAAAACAAACTGACCAACAAGTAAGAATGCTCCTTGCTGAACAGAAAAATCATCTCTGTGGAATTTTTGTCTCTGGATCCTGGTTGATGTGTCTCTTGAAAACTAGTGTCCTAGGAGGTTAAAGTAGTCTGTAGAGACTGCATAATTCAGAAGTTTCTTGATGTTCTTAATTAGAATTTTCTTCTTTACTGGTAACTAATCAGATGAGTCTCATTGCTGCTTTCCACCCTGAACTGTGCTTTAGCATGTGCTCTGGCATCACCTGTCAGATAGATTAGTCTGAGATCCATTTTTCTGTCTGCATTTATTCCACACAAAACTTACTGTTTCTGGGGAAAAAACCTCAAGCTTTGCACAGGGTAAGGTTGTCCTTAAGGAAACTCTACATGATGCCATAATAGTATCTTCCATTTTTATAGGTTGCCTTAATCAAAAGCTGAAAGCTTTTAAAAATACTTAGTCCCAAACAGAGCTGACCACCAATTTTGAAGGTACAGAAGTTACAGTAACAGGAAAGCTGTACTGTACTGTGTACTGGACATATTTTTTTCCTTTTTTTTGACTTCAGAGTTTGGTGACGATCCTTTAGTACTTCTAAAACCAATCATTACTGCTGTTACCTGTTAACTTACGTTTTCTAGGTTAAACACAACATTATTGTCATTGTTTATTCTTCAGTACACCCCTGTAGTAACCAACAACTTGTAGTATGGGGCAAGGGGAATTTGTTTGTCTTGGATCCTTCAATTATTCAGACTCCAGGATTTTGTATCCTGTCCAGATGATACCTTAAGTGGAAGCAATAAAAGGACATAAGCGGTGATGGATTTTTGTTTGTTTGTTTGGGTTTTTTTTCATGTTGTTGGTTTTTGTTTTTTTTTTTAATAAAAATTGCATATTTGACTTCCTAGGAAAGCTATATCTGCTAGGGTATGTTAATGATGCAGAACAAATATGAAACTTTGTGCTTTCTTTTACCAGCAGATGGTTACAGCAGCTCAGACTCCTATACTTCAGATCCAGAGCAAATTGGAAGCACTGTCACTCGGCAACGGTCAGTAGAGTAGAAACTGAAAAAAATATATAAAAGGTGTTTAAAGAAGCCTGTTCTGAGCTACTGGTTGTTTGACAACTAGCTTGTAAAATGGTGACTAAATAGTTCTTGATTTTAACACTCGGGAATCGGAAAGCAGTCTGTTGTGTACTGCATTCCTAATGTATGCCATCCCTGTTAACGTCTGAAGGGAAATTAAAAAAACTACATCGTCTAAAAAGTTGTTTGAGATTGGCCAGTCAAATGAAACTCCTCATTCAGTCAGAAAGCTCATGAAGAATTTCTCACAAGGGAATGTATGCACAGGAGATCATGACATTACTTGAAACCATTTTTTTCTATTTTGAAAATATCCATTAGGCATTAATGGGCAAGGACTTTGTGACTTTGTAGCATAGAATAAGAAGAAAACATAAATTAAAAATGTCAGGACAGTAGCTCAATATCTCTTAATAATGGGCTTCTATAAAAATAAGGGCAGTCATAGGCCCCAAATAAGAGACTAGAGGAAGCTATACAAGCACTTAACCAACAACTGCATTGTTTGACATGAGAGAATATGCTGCACTAGCTGGTGCTAATTCTTCCCACTAAATCTGCCTGAATAGGATTAAAAACCAGCTACACCATTAACAACCTTACAATCAGTCTGAGGTAAGTTTCAAAACAAAAATAATGAGGGCAACTTCAATATCAAAGAAATATTTGCTATTGCCTCTCAGTACAGCAGCCTGAAAACTTCTTTCCTCCCTTGTTACTTTACCTTGTGGTAAATTTGATTCTGTCCCGCTTCTGTATATGTTTTTTGCACTATTACCATGATGGTTTCAGTGTGTTCTTTTCATCTCTGATTTTGGGTTGGGTTCTCTTGATGAAGTGTAGTAGATGAGTGACACTTTCTGATGAGCTGCTCCTTTACGGCACAGGTAGCTTTTGTCCAGATTTGGCAGTTGTAGCAGTGCCTTCCTAGGAAATTTTTCCCCTAATTCCTCTTCTACTTCCTTCCACTGATACCTCTTCTACCAATTGCAACATTATAGAGATGGCATTGTCCTTAATCCTGCCATCAGACTAAGAGTTCTTTTTGTATTTTCAAAAATGAAAAACTGACAAGGCTATGTTAGATAATGACAGTTCAGAAGTGTCCTTTTTTTATTCCCACTTGTGCCTTTTGTACTAGACTAGTTAGAGGGATGACTCTAGGAGTCAGTGTAATTAGACTTTTTTTATTGTGATAACTCAATTCTCTGTCTGGATTTATAGATTCAGGAATTTCAGGTTTTCTGTGGAACTTGGATACCTCTTACCTCTCCTAGTTTTATATTGTATGGTAGTTCTAGAAGAATGCTACAGAAGTCAGTTGTAGAAAGGATTTTCTCACTTACATGTTGAATAAGAGAGTAGCTATATTCATTGCAGTGATTCAGTAAGTCTGTATAGACTAGGTCACCCCTCAGTCTCCTCCAGGCTAAAGAGACCCAGCTCCCTCAGCCTTTCCTCATAAGGGAGATGTTCCACTCCCTTAATCATCTTTGTGGCTCTGTGCTGGACTCTCAATGTTCCCTGTCCTTCTTGACCTGAGGGGTCCAGAACTGGACAGAGTACTCCAGATATGGCCTCACCAGGGCAGAGTAGAGAGGAGAACCTGTCTCGATCTACTAACCACACCCCTTCTAATTTACCCGAGGATGCCATTGTCCTTCTTGGCCACAAGGGCACATTGCTGGCTCATGGTCATCCTGCTGTCCCTTTCCCCTATGCTGCCTTCCAGCAGGTCAGTCCACAACTTATACTGGCACATGGTGTTGTTCTTGCCCAGATGCAAGATTCTACAGTCACCCTTGTTATATTTCATTAAATTTCTCCCTGTGCAACTCTCCAGCCTGTCTAAGTCTCGCTGAATGGCAGCACAGCCTCTTGGTGTGTCAGCCACTCCCCCCAGTTTTGTGTCCTCAGCGAACTTGCTGAGAGTGCACTCTGTGCCCTCCTCCAGGTCGTTGATGAATATATCGAACAATACTGGTCCCAGTACCAGCCCTTGAGGGACTCTGCTAGATACAGGCCAAAATTTTACAAAAATTCTGTATACAAGAAATCCCCCTTAAATGGCATTTGGTGCAGTACTTCATCCTTGTACACTTCCTGCATGTGTGCTCGATGAACTTGCAACAGGTATCCACTAGATAGTGATCCTACCTTTAGAGTCAGTTAAAATTTCTGTAGGTGCGCCTAAGTCTATAGATTTGGAAAATTTCAGACAGAATTCAATATATGTGGAGGCAAGTCCAACAGAAACTTAATATTCTTCTTCAGTTAACATTAAATTTAACCTGTTTAAAACCTAATGGGGTTGTTGGCTACATCTTACATACTTGCAAATTATAGTAACTACCATCTGGATAGAATTGCCATATTTAGGATCCTCTGTTCCTATATCATTTGGCATGTCTGTCAAGCTGTTGGTTTACCAGAAGTAATTTATTTTTGGGAAATACAATAATAATTTGGCTAATGGAGATTTAAATAAATAGAAATATAAAAACAGTTGTAAAATCAAAGAATACCAGTGTTTAAAACTGATTTTACAGTCTTCCGAAACAGCGGTAATCAGGTTCTCTTCCACCTGCCAAACTGTTGAGGGTTTTGTTTTTAATTGCATACTTTGAAGGACTTGTGAATTTTAACTCCATGTCCCTGCCTGAAATCACGACAGAAGCTTTTATGTTTTGCAGATCGCATTCAGGAACATCTCCAGATAACACTGCGCCTCCGCCACCTCCTCCAAGACCTCATCCTTCTCACTCTCGATCATCATCTTTAGATATGAACAGATCCTTTTCAGTTACCCCAGGTAGTTATACTGTGTTCCTGGGCTATGTTATTTTTCTGCACATATATTCCTGAAACAGACATTAATTTATTTTTTTTTCACATGAAGAAAGATTTAGAGTGTGGTTTTTTTTAAAGGCTGCTTCTGAATGAAGAAGCGTAAAATATTGTCACTCTTCCTGGTTGTATTACAATTTGTACTCCACTTAGATTAAACAGGTAATATAGGAGTAAATTCTGAATGTTGGCATTGTAGTCCTTTGGATGAATGTGGGAAGCAAAGTCAAGAAATAACATATACGTAGAGCACCCCCACGCAGTGAATTGCATCTGCCAGTAAATTTTCAAGAGGAGTTCTTTGGTGTCAGATGTATTAGAGACAGGTGTTAAGTATTTCACATCAGAGGAAATGATTAAAGGTCACTTCTGATACTGTGGTTAAAGATTTTTACTTTATTTCTTTATCTTATACTTTTCAATTCAGGATCGTAAAGTATGAGAAAATATTAAGAGAGTATAGTGAGAGTAAAAGAAAAAAGAACCACAACACAACAGCAAAAAAACCCCACTGAGGTCAGAACAGGGTGACCATGTCTGTACTTTGAGCTGGAACAAAGGGCAAGATCTGTGTTCCGATTCCTTGTTTTGTCTCAAATCTGAAAGGAGATGACATTACAGTTATGGTCCTCAATATGACAGGTTAATATCTAGGCAAAATGCAGGATTTATTCATGTTGACAAGTCAAAAAAATTAGCACTGTAATGTGAAGAGTAACATTCTTGGCCAAATACGATGTCTCTTTTACAGGACAGCAACAGGCTGGAGTTGTTGCCTATCCCCCTGCAGTGCCTCCAAGACCACAGCCTTCACAGGTGAGGTTACTGGTTTTGAAAAATCATACACTAGCTATGTGCATCATTCTTATCTAACTCTGAATTTGACATTTTTGGGTTTTTAACCTGTCTCTGTATAGCTGATAGCCCATAACAGAGTCTGTGAGAGCAATCTTCCAGAGTTTTACAAAATAAATGTTTGTCTTCTATCCATCTGTCATGGAGCATAGTTTTACATAATACACCTCCTCCCCAGAGGAGCAATCCACTTCTTCCTGTGTCATAAACTTGGTGGTCTTTGCAGTCCTGATCCAAGTCAGTTCAATTAGCTGATTTGGTGGAAAACAAATCCTGGAAAAGTTGGTTTTAATTTGTCTTAACCAGTGGAATTCTTCAACTGCTGTGCAGATCTGACATGGGACAGATAAAATTTATTTTCAATTGCTTTTCATCGTTAGCTGCTTGTTAGAATCTGAGTTAGCAGCAATTGTCGTCAGTCAGTGGACTCGGAAACCATCTGCAAGGAAGGAGGTTACAATGACAGACCCGTTCCATCCAGTGTGATCACAAAGGCATATTTTCCTATGGAACTAGGCTAAAAATCTGTATGAAACTTGACTGACAGAGCTAAGTTGGACTGAGTTACAGCAGAAACATCTGTCCAGCAAGTCTAGACAGTCCTACAACACATCCATCTTTGGTCTCATTCTCTGGATAAATAGCACATTTAATTGAACTTCCTTTTCTCTTAAATATTCCTCTGTTTCTGTAGACCCAGAGAGTGATCTGTCTGTGTCTTGGGTGAAATGCACTTTGCCCTACTGACAGGATATAAATCTTTGTCCACTAGAAAAGCAAATGATCTTGAACATTGTCAGAAACTGGTGAGATTCATTGCATCAGGTAACTATGTTAGGAACAATGTTACCAGATATTTTTGTTATTTTATTGCAGAGTGCGGGTCCTCACGTGCATCGCCCAGTAGATGCTGAAGGCCTAATAGCTCATACCAGTACCTCACCTCAACAAATACCAGAACAGCCAAATTTTGCAGACTTCAGCCAGTTTGAGGCATTTGCTGTTTCGGGTGTAAACAAAGAGGAAGAAGATGAAATTGAAACACACTCAGAAGTCTTGCAGGTGAGAGGAAGTGAAGATACTGTCAAACACGTAAACCACCAACAGTTATGAAACTTCATTAAAACCTGGTTCTGCTGTTTGAACTTAGTTGGTTTTTTTTATGGTGTCCCAATCCATTGCTAGAAAGCAATTACATTGGACACTACTACACTTATTTAGGAATTGCCAAACACCTAGGCAGAAGAAATTCTTTTATTCTCAGTTCTTGACTGTAATTCAAAAGACTTTGTAATTACTAACATATATGTGCACAAACGTAATGGTGTTGGTGCCTTTAAGACTTAGCAAAGGCAAAACTTTTCTTTGCTGCCTCTTGACAGCTTTCCAAATTACTTACAGTCAGTTTTAAAGCAGTCTGTCTTAATAAATGAGATGACTGTCAAGTATCATAAACATTGGCTAAAATTCCATTCATTTGGTTTTGTTCAAAGCCTTAGACAAGCATCTGAATTAAATAGGACTCTGGCATCCTACTATAATAGAGCTGTTTACAAAACCTTGTTTCCTATTACAAACACAGGACTTAAAAGTTTGGAAGCCTCAAGATTTATTCCTGTTAATGTCATAATAGCTTACTGCTATTACATGAACTACTTCATGGTTTCCTTTCATAATTTATAGTCTCCAGTCATCCAGATTGTAAATCCTCTGTGACACTTCTGCATCTTCAGCTGCAAAAGTACCTGTGGTGCTTCAAGGTTCTCCCAGCTATCAGCAGCATGTTCTTGTCTCCCTTAATCAGGAAGTTCAATGGCATAGAACCATGTGAGTGCTCTCCACATACCTCATTGCAAAATCAGCTGCGTTAGCTTAAACTGCCCCTGAAAACGGCCGAAGTTAAGCCTGGCTGATTGTTTTGTGTTGAGGTGGATGGAGAACAGTTCCATTATGCTCCACTGGAGGGATTAACATTTGGCAGTAACAAATAGGTAATGGTGGTAATGTAACAGCAGAAACAGCCATAGCAGTTTATCATCAGGCCATAGCTTCTTTTGTACTATAACATGTGCTTCATAACACTGGAGAGTTGACTTTATTCAGAGATCTTCCAGCATCCAGAGTACGATGCTTGAGAGCAGTGCACTTTCAAGTAACCATTTAGTATTTTTTTTTAGTGATTTTTAGGTTCTGTATTGAATTTTAATTTCTGTATGAAAAGACAAGTCTGACTATTGATTCTGGAAATACAGCTTTTTATTTATGTGCTTCTTCTGTAAGCTGCTCCCAAAGGGCCAAGATAGTTTTAGATTGTTTTGCTCCAAAGCAAGTATTTTTGTATTCCAGCTTGTGCTTCTAAAGATGACTTGAACTGGGATTTTAGGTTTTTACTGTATTCTTGTATCAGAAACAGAGCATACTTGTATTTATTCCAACTGCTGCCAGATAAAATATTTATGAATTAGTTTTCTAAATACTGTTTGTATCCCTTTAGGTTGAAAAGCCCTCTGATTCTGCAAGTTCTCTTAGAGTTGCCAAAGCAGATGGAAGAGTTGAAGACAAAGCACCTGCTACTGTCCCCACTAGTGCGGTATGCAGAGAACACTTGGAAGGAGAAGGCAGTTGTCTGATAGATCTGAAATTATACCTCTGTTTTGATTTGCAACAGCAACTTTATATGCTTCTGCTTGAACACCGTTTTCTTAGGTCCAATATGTGCTTGAAATAGACATGTGTATGGTGAATTTTTGCATCAGAAAAGATGTACTTGTTTAGATATATACTTCAGATAGCAGAAAATTAAGATACTTGTGTTCCCAGTATTTGAAACTACAAAATTTGTAGTGCAGAACTTGGTTAACAGTAGTGCTTTTTTGTTAGATTCATAATTACTGGTGGTGCAGCATGCTCTGAAATGTTGGGTATTTGCAGTTGTCACTTGTACCATGGTTTTTCGGCTTCAGAAGTTCTTTGTCAGTGTGTAGCAACTTGCTGCCCTTTCACCAGAGGGGTAGGATTTAGTGCTTCAGGGTTTTTTCCAGACCATATGAGAATGAAGCAGATGTCCATCAGAAAATATCTGATGGGTTGTAAATTTGGTTAGCTCAGTAACTGGTTTTAAGAATATGTAGCACAAGAGAGTTACCAGGAGAATTAACAGGCTGTGCTTTCCTCTTCAGGCTAAAGGCACTACCCCACTTGCTCCACCACCAAAGCCTATTCGCAGAAGGTTAAAATCAGAAGATGAGCTAAGACCTGAAGCTGAGGAACATACACAGAAAACAGGTGTCATAGCTGCTGTTCTTGCTTCACAGCCATCTATTCCTAGGTAACCCAAGAAGTGTATAAATACATCTGTTACTGGAAAGTTTAAATTTAAACAGCGTGCACACTTTCTGTTCCAGGATTTGCAAACAATTTCAGTATGTTTGAATAGGATTAATTCAACAGTTTAAAGGTTTTTGTGTTTTTAAACAAGTTCATCCCGAAGCCTCTACTACTGGAAGACCTTTTAGAGATCTTGAATTCTGGAGGGTGAACTCTTTAACTTCTACAAGGATGTTGGAAAGAAGTGGTGGAAGTATTAAGATGCAGCATTTTATCTCAAATAATGGTTGCTACGAACAGTCCAAAAGGTGCAGTCTTTGTGTCGTAGTCTGAAAGCAGACTGCTACATTGGTCACTTTGAGGCAAATGAATGTGGGACTGTGTGTTGGGACTTAAGTGATTATGACAAGTTTTTAAAATGTGCTGCTTGCAATTTGGTTAAAACCAAGTGTATGTAGCTTCCATGAAAACAACGTTAATAGAGTAAGGCAGAAGAGGGGAAAATTAACAGTGTAACATGTTAAAAAAAAAAAAAAAAATTGAAAGGAGAATTTTGCTCATTTAAAAAAGAGGGACTATAAATGAGGTATTCAGATGAGCGACCAAATGACTTACAACAGCACTTCTAATATATTCTCAGATCAGTGGGGAAAGACAAGAAGGCAATTCAGGCATCAATCAGACGTAACAAGGAAACCAACACTGTTTTGGCCAGATTGAATAGTGAACTACAGCAGCAACTAAAGGTAACTTTCCTAATTTTTTTCTAAGAGAAGAGCCGGAGAGGGTGAGGTGTTAGTGATGCACAGTAACAGGCATCTCTGCAAACCAGTAATATACACAGGAGAGAATATTTCAATAAAATATTTAGTTAGGTTTGCAGATTATACAATCTACATAACTGTGACAAGCTTTGTGAAATTACAAAGGACACTTCTACTACTACAAAACACATTTTTCAATGTATTGATTTGTTTTCAGCAACACTGAAAATAAAAAAAAAAGCAGAAATCTTCACCTAGTATTAATATTTTGAAGTAGCTGTTGTGGTCATTGGATACTTCAGCTGCTCTTCTCGATACTTCTTTTCAAGTGGCTTTGTTTATTAAAACAAAGTTTTAATAAAATTATAAACATTTTAAACAAAATAGAATAATCTGGAATGCAAAGCTTGCTGCTTAGTATGAGCAACAAGTCATCTGTTTATTTAGGTCAGCTATTATCATTTTGGATTCATCCATAGGCACCATCGTAACATCTTTCTGTTGCCATCATCCTTAATTGAAGTCAGATATCTTAAGATAAGTTATTAACAAAACAAACAAACAGTCAAAATCTTAAATGTAAACATGAATTAATGGGATACTGCCTAGACTGGAAGATAGGCTATTTTAAAAACAATATCTAAAGTCTGAATTTCACTTGTTACTGTTTATGAGAGTCAAGGTGCGTAAAATTCACATACAGGGAAAAACTGGGAGAAAAAAATTTGAGTTCCCGATCCTTTAATTTAGATGAGAGCTTATCCCATTAACAGTTTAGACTTCATTTGAAAATATTATAGTTGGGTTTGCAGCTGGTTACAATTTTGTGGGTTTGGGTAATTTGAAAGAAATGAAAGATTATTAAATGTCTTCACCTTTGAGCAAGGCATTGATTTTCATATATGAGTAATTACTAGCGAGCCAATCTTCTATCCAGATTATGGGAGGAGCTCTCCACCTTCTAGAGAAGGCATTAGTTCTCAAAACTGAAGCTGACATTTACCAGTTTTGATTGCATGAGGAAACTTCTAATATTCATTCTCTGTGGACAGTCAGTAGAAAATCTTTCTTTTGTAGGATGTTCTTGAAGAAAGAATCTCCCTGGAAGTCCAACTGGAACAACTTCGACCCTTCTCTCACCTCTAAGCCTACTGCCGTTAACTGTGAATTTAATAGTTCTGAAAGGGGTATTGGTTTCCAAGCCTATTTAAAGATCCATGCATCTAGCTCAGTGCACTCTATTCTACATTAAATGTTGTGGTTCGGTTTTGTCAGTTTGTCCACTTTTGTATTTAAGTATTTTAATTTCATTACGGAGAAAAAGAAACTTTTTCCTTGAATGTGACACTGCCTCTCACATCATTTTCTGTGGGCGTCCATGATCTTTGTTGGACTTGAGTTTGCAGAGTTTGTAGCCAAAATTTCCAACTGGAATTTTTTTGCGGTTTCTTTTTTTTTTTTTTTCCCTGTGAAACAACTTTGCAGAAGAGGATTGCATTAAGCAACTGACTTCAAGCCCATAAACCTTTCTTTCACTATGGCATTTATCTTACTGTTCCAGAAGAGAGAAAAACGAGTAATCTGTCATCAGCCAATGTTACTTCCCAAGCTGCCTTTCACAATTGGAAAGTTGTTCACAATTCTGGAAAGCCTGCCTCTTTGCAATAAAGCAGCTTGTTCAGTTTGACAGAGTTCTTGCAGGCCGTTTGCCATATCAACTGGATTTAATTGTGTGGTCCTGTTGCATACATTATAGAGTATGTAACCACAGATTGCCAGGAGTTCCCATTTTATCCACTCATGATCCCGATTCAGCCGCATGCATATAAAGATTTGTGGTACAATTGGTAGTCTGTCAGACAGACCTTTTTTGGTCTCCCTTTTGTGAAAAGAGTTGGGTGTAAATCCCCAGCATATTAATTGCACATTCCCTAAGCACCACCTGTATTTGCATGATTCACACATTACCTTTTAACAACAGATCACATCACCAGTCTTCACTATAACAAATTGTATTGTCAAGTAATGTGTCAATACCTCTATGAACTTCTAATTCCCATCAAAAGAAAAGAATAAAAACAAAAAAATGAACAGTTTGCTTCTTAGGAATTCTGGGGTACCTTCTGTCATCTTGTTTCCAGGCCTTATTTCTCTGGCGTATGTAGACAGGCTTCACTATTAACAGAGTTCCCCGAGTGTATCCTGCTATTCAGGTTGATGTACTGTATTAGGATTTGTTGTATATTGTACGATACACACCTTTTGATCTCATATGTAAATTTGCATTAATTACTGACTAACAGCAGATATTCTATTTAATGGCTTCTTCTGGCTGTGGGATCATAGATGTTTAACTGCATGGATGTATCTCTGCAGAATCAGAACTAGCAATTGTGTGATTTTTACACCAATAAAACAGCACAATATTTTAATTTTGTTGATTCATCTTTACCTGGGAATTAAAACTAATTCAAACAGGGGGGAGGGTTTTATTACAGGGATGTTTTTGTAATTTTGTGGCATGTGCAAGAAACAGTTGATTGTCATCCCTTGACCATTTTCTTCCCTCATTTTTTTAGCTCTTGGTCAGAAGCTATCAAGTTCGCTTGGTAATCTGTGGCTATACTCCTTTTGTATCCTCCTACAAATTTAATAGAGTTGTAACTTCTGAAAAGTCCATGCTGTTACTGACTTGGGTCAAAGAAATGTATGTTTCTTTAGTCTTCATTTCTGGTTTGATTTCCCTGAGAGTACCTTTCAAAATTAAAACTAAATTAATCCCCTGCTAGCATTCCTTATCCTCACTGTCTCACTCCTGTGCTTATAAGAAATCCATTTAACATGTTTCTTTTCCAAAATGACAGCTCCAATCACATTTTCCTGCTAGATATGCTATTTGTTACAGTGAAAAAAAAGAATTTCTCCTTTTT
>VWZY01005334.1:213450-231754 GCA_013399075.1 Chloroceryle aenea
AAAAAAAGAATTTCTCCTTTTTTAGTTATATACAGATTGGATAATTATGGTTAATTTTTACTACTACAAATACTCCAACATTTGAAAAAAATGTTCTGGCAGTGTTGCAGGTGCCTTGTGTATAGAACACAAAGCCAAGCTTCCCTGATCCGAGAGACACAAATGTTGCAGTTGCATGAATGATGGTGCTTTCCATTTGCATGTAAAGGGATTAAGAAGTGATAGCTAAATGGGCACAAGTTTACGTGTAAATTACATTTCAACTGTCTTGCCTATTAGTAGATAAAATACAAGATTTAGACTTCAAAAAAGAAGATATAACTAGAGAAATAAAGACCTTGCCAAAAGAACAAGCTAATCTCACTGAAAAAAACCAAACCCACAACACCCCCCCACACCCCACCCTCCCCCCCCAAAAACCCAAACCAAAACAACACTTTAAGGTTGGACTAATCGCTCTCTTATACCTGCCAAATAACAAGAACAGTGTTTTAAAAGCTGGGGAAAGTGGATCACTTGCTGTAGTTAAAGAATGTTCTTGCTGTAGTTAAGTGTTGATTTCAGAACAGCTGTATCTTGTTCATAGTTTATTTTTTAAGTTAAAGATACATTTTTAAAATAGTCCTATTTTCCTATTAATATTTAAGTATTAAGCCTATGTCTGTAGCAGCAAGATTCTTAAATCAGAATTTAACATTTTAAGCTTAAATGTAAAAAGCCTTTTACATCTGAATGTGACATGTACATATGAATTTCTGTAACATCCGTATCCTTCTGGTAGAGCTACATGTTGGTGTCTTAAGTGAAGAACTTAGACAATCTGAACATTTTTGTGTCTTGCCAACAAGCCTGTTAAGAATTTTTGTGGATTACTTTCCATGTGTCATTCAGCATCTTTAAAAACAGTTGTTCATGATCAGAAGAGCAGCTAACAGAAAAACTACTTATGTCTTAAGAACATCACTGCCAATGATGTTCAGAAGTTACCTCAGTAATGTAACCCAACTTTAATCCCTTATATAATTATTTTCCAGTCTTCTCCATTTGTTTGATCTTGATCCAGCTACTTGATGCATTCTTTTTTATGAATTTAGATTGTAAGCTCTTTGGGGCAAGGAATTACATACCATGCAAGAGATGTGTTCTCTGCATTGCAAGTCTAAATGTAGACTACTAAATAGCATGGAGTGATATTCATGTACTCAATTAAGATAGATGGGCAGGAGCCTGCATTTCTCAAACACCTGCAAATTGTTTTTCTTTGGACTTTGTGACTGGAGGAGTGTCTCTCTTCTCATTTGATTTGCCTTTCCTTTGTTTCTCCTTCTGATGTGCCTCTCTGTTCATTCCACCTGCTTTCGAGTTGCTTTTTTCTCCTTTCATTTGCCTGTCTTTGAACTGCAAAGAAGATTTCCAAAATGCAAGGGTAAAAAGCTGAAAAGCCACTTCTTTTTGAGCAGTACTTTATGGCTACTCAGTGTAAGGTAGCATTTCCTCTTTCTGTTGGGTTTTTTTTTTGTACTTCACATGCCCCTCATTTTACTTGGAATTGTGTGGTACATGAACCAGAGGATCTCTTATTACTGAAAATGTCTTACATGGGATGAACAAAGTTGAGGTTATAGAAACTTAAAAGTAAAGAAAATAAATTTACAGCATTGTTTCTTGTGTGAGGTGTCTCTGTCCCTTATGGATGGGGTGTGCTGTGTTTCTGCTCTGCATTTAGGGCAGAGTTCAGTTCCTCTCCTGGGTTCAGCTGTGCACAGAGTTTGGCTCTAGATGCAACTTAATGGATGCCCTAGTGTGAAACACTTATTCCTAAGAGGGGGAAAAAAATAAATAAAATCATCACTGTCTCCTGACTCATTCCAGTCTTATTTTCTAGCAGAATGTAATTTTATGAAACGTTAAAATGTTACAAAGAACATGTTGCTGCAAAGTGAGTAATAACAGTGCAATTCTTACTCTGTGGAATATTAAATAATAACTTTATAATAACCTATTTTAAATATTCATGTGCAGCTGAGTATTCATTTATACTCCCCAAAGTTCCATTTTTGAGCCATACAACTGAATTTCATAAGCAGAATTTCACCTTGTTTTGCCACACGTATTGATGTACTAATGTGTAATACAGCTCTCTAGAGGTAAACACATGAAAACCAAGGACTTTATTCTCTCTAATATTAAACACTGGGGGAAAAATAAATAAATTGTGTTCTGTGAATAGTCTTTGAAAAGCAACTAACTAGTGGTTGTATAGGAACAAAGTTAGATGTCTATATGCTATTACCCAGATGAGACTCTACAGTGTTACCCTGATAACTAATAACCAAGAAAAACAAACTTTTTTCACCACAGGAATCTTTGAACTAATTGCTTTTCAAAATTCAGTTGTGTTTGGGGGGAGAGCTTGATACTGTGTGATTTCATTTCAGTAATGCTTCTTTGAAGTGACAAAATGGGTTTTAAAGGTGCAATTCCCTCTTTAAAGCTAGATTGCATGCTAACTGTACCCCAACTGTACACTGCTGGTTGTACCTGGTTGTACGTTTTGTTCCAAAGTGAGTTTACAGCAGTTCTCTCCAGTTCACTGATACACAGCTATTCAATGTCCTCCTGCATTTAAGTTCTTGTCAGAAACTGCCCTTTTTTCACTGCAATACCCAAAAGTTCAGGATTGTAACTGAAATATTAGGCTTGTGATCTCTCAGCTTATATACAAAGTTTAAGACTGCTGTTAGTAGATTTAGCATGCCCAGATAGCACGCTCTAGCACAGAAAGGTACATGAGTTCCCTCCCATTCTCATCTGGTGCAATATGTTCCTGATGCTTTCACTCTTAGGGATGTTAATAATGCATCTAATCTGGAAGCCGTTTAACTTGCTGTGGTGTTTGGACTGGTCTTGATTATGACTGCCTGAATTCAGGCTGAAGTCTGAATACATATTTACATAGTCTGTTTAAATTAGGAATAAATAGGGTTGAGATTTGTGGTGTTCATGGTGCATCCACACGTTTGGATGATGAAGCTGGTAACTTCAAAATGAACTTACTGAGTGAGACTTCTGGAGAATTAAGATGGATTTCTGTGTACCCCTCACTTGGGCATGTAAATTTACCCAGAGATATGTGAAATGGTGTGGGCAGCTTTCTGAACAAGCCTGTGATTTAAGTGCATTCCTGAGACCTTTAAGTGAAAGTACATTTCTGATACAAGTTTGTAGTAGTACAGTATGTCTGGTTGCTGTGAAGTTGAGTAAAGTTAATGGTCTCAATACAAAATTCCTTCTTGCTTTATGTGGACTTAAAATCTACCTGTAATTGTCTTTAGAAAGTTTCAGTCCTGACATGGGGTCCTGTGGGATCAAAGCTTTGTTCAAACTAACCTCGCTATCAAGCTACGAGACGTTACATTTCCAGCATGATAAATGCAGACTTGTGGTGTTGATTTCAACTTCACCCTGCAAACTACTGAGTCTGCAGGATGAAGCATGTTGCTGACTAAGTTTGTACATGTTTGAAGGGGTAGAAGGAACTTACTAGTTTGCTTGAGGTCTATGCTGACTCCAATCTGGAAATGTTTCTGTCAGAATACCTAAAGCCTGGTGAGGTTTTAAATGAGAACAAAATAAATCTGTTAAATATAAGCCAAGTTAGTTGCACTTTTTAAAACCAGTTTTAGAAATCTCAAAACATCTCCAGCCTTTCTCTTTCTGGACTGGTGCTCAGCATGTCTTTATAGTATTAAAACTTTTTTTTAATCATTCTTGAGTTAGGAGGTAATCCAGTGAGAGGTCTCTGGGTTTGTTGTTAAGATCCTCATGATCTTTACGAACTCAAGACGCCTTATAAATGTACAGCTTTGATCTCAGACTGTGTTTGATTTGGTAGCCTGTTCAGCCCCTTACTGCTGCACTGAACATATTAAGGTGCTTGTAACTGAGCCTGCAGCAAGCAAGAAAAAGACTTTCTCAACTAGGTTGCATATTCTTTCTTGTAAAAAGAGGAAATGGTGA
The DNA here is from genome assembly GCA_013399075.1 of Chloroceryle aenea. NCBI lineage: Eukaryota > Metazoa > Chordata > Aves > Coraciiformes > Cerylidae > Chloroceryle > Chloroceryle aenea. The sequence continues at coordinate 217,471 of VWZY01005334.1, forward strand.
AGTAGATCTGCCAAGCTGACATTTTGAACCAGCTGAATTGCCAGCATTTAAAACTAAAATGAGAAATGCTTATTTCTTGTAATTTCTGTGCTTTTACATTAAATTAGATTGAAAATTCTGACATAGAAATGGAAACCATTTTTATTGGCTGCAGTGGTGGTCTGAATGCTTTTAACCTGGAACGCTGGTTTTTATTTTCTTCTCACATACCTCTCTTTCACAGATGCATTGCAATTTTTAGGCTTGCACAGACAGCACAAGAAATGTTTTGTAAGCCTTGGTTTGGGTCAGCATTTAAAATTGAGCTAAAAAAAATCAAAACTAAACTCACTCTTTAGAGACCTAAATAGTATGATAGGGATCTGCAGTTACTCCAGAATCTGGGACCTGCTCGAACAAATGGTGCAGTGCACTGTTCTACAGGAAATTAATATTTATTGTATTAAATGTGGTCGGCCTTAATTCCCCAGTAAGTGTTATACAAAGCAGGTCACTTTTTCAAAACCTAGCTGGGAAGGAGCATTATGAGAGGTATTCATTTAAAACTGATTTTCTTGGCTGTAGGTCATGAACGGCAGCTTTCATTTTTATTGTCAGGATCCAGACACCATGCCCTTAGTCCAAGAACAAGACCATCAATCAAAGGATACACCTGGAGTATTCCGTTCACAGGGGAGCAGACAGATGCTTTTTTAAATATTTCCTCGTGCTGGTCATTTTAAAAGGAAAAGTGGAGTTTACTTGCACAGGAATTCACGTTCAATTTTACACAAGGTCTTTTGTACAGAAAAAGGATGGGGACTGCCAGTTGAGAATCCTTTGCTCTCTTCTGTCTCCCAGCTTCGCAATGTTAAGCTCTAGTGCTACTCTGGCTGGAGTGTTACCTTTGTAGTTCTACTTTTGTAGTAGTGCTGCAAAGACTGACCTGAGCAGAAGAATGCAAGGTCTGTAAGCAATAGCAGGACCTCTCTGCGAGTAGTTTCCATATTCAGCAGCTGCTTCACACCAGACACTGCTAATAAGGGCTCCAGTCCAGGCAGAAGGAAAGAGGAATGGCTTGGTATCGGAGCCAGGCACAATCACCTAGCAGCATTGTGTAAATAGATTTAGAACACTAAAGTTGTGAATGTGAGAATGTATATTGAAATACCTCATCTACTGTTTCCTCCAGGTACTAAGAAACACTGGTTTACTTGGTTTGACTTTATCTGACCAGGTTCAATTAACATGCTGCCTAAAGTCTGTTCCAGTTCTTGCTCAGGGTCATTCAGGACTCCTTACCAGCAGGCAGGCGCTCAGCATGTCCGGGAAAGGAGGGACTCCGCACACACAACAGTTGCTTGGGAAGACGAATGTCATAACCACCACCATCCTCCTCCTCCTTTCCCATAGCTTTTATTGCTCAAAGCAGGAATCTCCCTCTGGCCAGTTGGGGTCTGTTCCCCTGCCCAACCCCAGCCAGCTGAGGTATGAGGGAACCTTTGTCCCCTACTCTAGATTCTCCAGCTGTCGGGGCAGCGCTGCAGTGTCACCACATAGCTACTGCAGCCACAGAGACCATGTGCACATTTACGAGGACATGGTATCTACACCAGCGAGGGGAAGTGGTGCCCCTAAAGTGATGCAATGCAAAACCTAGAGTAGGTGACACCAAAGCACATACAGGTTCTGTAAGGGACTCCAACAATGGCATTCTTGGGTTCCACCCTCCTAGCATATTCATGCTGACCTAGAAGCATGTATTTTATGGGGCTAAATCTGAAGCTAGATGGAGATTATAGACAAAAAATGGGCTTTGTGCTCCTGTTCTGCTACTTTACTTTGCCTGTTTGCTGCTACTAATACTGTAAAATCTTTTCAGTATTTTTCAAACTGTGTGAACACAGCGCTTCTCAGTCTAACGGGTGTGATGATCAGGTTGAAGTGTTGGATAGGAACAAGGAACAGCTTCCACTCCTTACTCCACTTGAGGGTGTCCCATTTTTAGATACCTTTCAAAATGACAATATAAAAATTTAATAGAGAAGCTTGAAAAACAAAGCGAGCATTTTGCAAACGCACCCTGTAGCACTGTTTTCCAAGATTCAACGTACATCACGCTTCAGAAATTACTGTCACACCCTGCTGCTATTTGTTAGGACTTTGTCAACAGGGAGAGTGAGCGAAGGGTCAGTAGTGCCCTGATGTGCAAGCTTACAGTGCTGCTGGGCTGGATTTTGTTCCAGCACGCAGAGTTTTGGAGGCTTGATCTGAAATGCTACCCAGAGCCTTGGGAGAGGGGATTCTACTGATCCAGCTCAGCAGCAGCTCTCTGGCTAAATACAAATATGTTTACAGCAGTAATGGTGTGTTCTACTGTAACATGCTTTTCATTTGCTATTGAAGACCCAGCTTTTGTGGCAGAAACCCCAGTTTTATTACCTGATAATGTGGGGTTGCAGATTTATAAACTTAGGCAGGTTGGCCACTCACTTTATTTCTGTTGTCAGAGGGGGAGCAGGCTGTTTATAAACATCAACAGCATGTCCAAATTACCAATGGCCATTTTCCTTCTAAATCCACACAGAGCACATTTCTATCTTGTCCCAAAGTAGATTTAGCCGAGGGGCTACAACTCTCAAATGTGTGTGACAGAAATTAAGAAAGGGCAATCAAGTTTTCCATTTCAGATTAGCAACCTCTCGAATTTTAGTCTGTGTTGAGGGGGCCACTGGTTTTGTTTGTATGGCTTTCTGAATCCATGGCTGTAGGTTTAGACTGGACCTGCTGAGGTAGTTTCATGAGCTGCTGAGAACAGTTCTTTCAGGCCAGTCTGGAACTTAAAAGACGTCTTGCCTTAGAAGCCAAGTCTCCTGCCAACTTCAACTTTCAGCCACATTCTTCAGATTAAATTCTCACGATTGCCACTAAATTAAAGACATTGACTTTACAGTGCATCTACTGCAGGTGTTTCTGGTGCATAAGACAACAATCACTGCTGCATCAGAAGAAAAGACGTGACAGTTAATGAGGATGAAAAGAGAAGTTGAGCTCCCTCCTTCAAGGTGTGTATGCACCAACAGCCCAGTCACATGAGCACAGATGTTTGCTTTCTTGATACTGTTTATGTGCAGTATACTCTGTTACCCTTACCAGTCACTGCATTCTGAGAGCTACTTTATGCTTTGGTGTTGAAATTACCTTCAGGAATCGGAACATCTAGAGCATTGTTTTTTGAAGAGAGTGATACAATCCCTGTCTGCATTGGCTGCAATATTAAAAAAAAATATCCTTCGTTTCTTCAAAAGCAAAGCTGGGGGAAAAAAAAGTTCTTTGGAACAGTATTTTTTCNCAATCGGAACATCTAGAGCATTGGTTTTTGAAGAGAGTGATACAATCACTGTCTGCATTGGCAAAAAGCAAAGCTGGGGGAAAAAGGAGTTCTTTGGAACAGTATTTTTTCCTGCAGGCTTTGAGCAATTTTAAAGAAATCATAAAATACATGGTATAGCAAGGGGTAGTAACACATTCTCAAGAGCAAACAAGCAAAGACCAAGAAGTCTTTCTAGGTTGACACCTACAAATTAAAACGTGCCAGCTGATCTGCAGCTCATTTGCCTTCACAGTAACAATTGGTGGCCTGTCACAGCTCCCTGATGTGAGCCAAATGAAGCCTAGAGCTGTGTTTAGATTGTTCTGCTTTATTAATGCAAGTCTAACAGAAATATCTCCATTTCCAGTGCAGTTGTTATGCAGGATGTGCTCTGATGTCTTGTTCCTCCTATTACACGTTTCATGCTGGTTGGTGCTCTTCTGGGCAGTCAGTCAAGGATTTGGTACGTACTCACCCATATTAAAGATTCCTTTCTTTTTATAGTGAGTGAAGAGGGCTGTGATAAATAAAGCCTGTGTTTTGTGATGACAGTATGATTACTTGTGGTATAGATCACTGATAGTGAATTTAATTATTTGTAATTAGAAAGGAATTAATTTCCAGTATTGGTGGCTAAAATGTGATCCATGTTAATACTAAACAGCCTCTCAACGCAGTGTTTGTATATGGACAGAACTGATGCATGTGTGTGATATTTGACATGCAGTGCCAGGTTCAATCACAAGTTCATTTAGAAGAAACAACTCTTAACCCACACTCAAGCCTGCTCACCTCCTCCATTGCTCTGGGGTAGTCTAGGCCAGATGTGGCTGCCATCTTCATTCTCAAGAAGCAATCCCTGTGCCCAGCTTCCCTGGGACACAGCAAGCTCCTTTCTCAAAAAGAAAATACCCTCAGTGCACCCGTTACACTGAGGATAGTTTGCCCTTTGGAAGGGAATGGTTGGGGAAATTAACCACATGAAAATGGGAGCTTTGATTTCTCATATGCTTGAGACTATGTGGAGAAACATTCCCACATCTGCTGCTGTCTGAGGGCAAGAGTTGGGGTTTACTGCCTTTCATGGGAAATGTGTCATTTCATTTTTTCCTGTGAAAGATTAGAGTATAACTTGTGCAGAACTCATGAACCTGTGCTTGGAAAAAACCTTCTCAATTCTCTGTCTTCTTTGGGAATGTGGGGTACCACTTTTAAATTTCTGTAATGAATAGAACTAAAAGTAAAAATGTGTTGAGTGTTGAAGCATGTGAGAACTGTGAAGCATCATACACTGATGCTTCATAATCCCCACGTACACTGTGCTAAAGGTGAAATGCATTGAATTGCAGCATAACCATGATGAATTTGGAGCAGTGGGGATACTGAGTAGATATTAACAATCAACATAAACTACAAGGAATGGTCAGTGACCTGCTGCACCACCTCGACCTACACAGCTCTAGGGGGACAGATGGGTTACAGCCAAGAGTGCTGAAGGAGTTGTTGGATGTGCTCACCAAGCCCCTCCTCGTGATTTATCAGCAGTCCCACTAACGGGACTGGAGATTAGCACATGACACCCCTCTACAAGAGGGGCCAGAAGGAAGATCCGGTGAACTACACATCTGTCATCCTGACCTCAGTGCCAGGGAGGGTCATGGAACAAATCATCTTGAGTGCCATAACATGCCAGTTAGAGGACAGACAGGTAATCAGGCGCAGGCACCATGGATTCAGGAAGGGCAGGACCTGCTTAACAAACCTCATCTCCTTCTATGACAATGTGACCCACTTGGTGGATGAGGAAAAGGCTGTAGACGTTGTCTACCTGGACTTCAGCAAAGTCTTTGATGCTGTTCCTCACAGCATCCTCATGAAAAACAGTCTGCCCTAGGCCTGGATGGGAACACACTCTGCTGGATCAAACCCTGGCTGGATGGTGAGGCCCAGAGAGTGGTGGTGAACAGAGTTAAGTCCACCTGGCAAGGAGTCACAAGTGGTGTTCCCCAGGGCTCAGTGCTGGGGCTACTCCTGCTTCATATCTTTACCAGTGATCTTAAGGAGATAGAATGTGCCCGCAGTAAGTTTGCAGATGACACCAAGTTAGATGGGAGCATTGATCTGCTTGAGGGTAGAGGGGCTCTGCAGAGGGACCTGGACAGGCTGGATCAATGCATGGAGGCCAATTGTATGGGCTTCAACAAGGCCCAGGGCTGAGTCCTGCATTTTGGCCACAACAACCCCAGGCAATGCTACAGGCTTGGGTCTGAGTGGCTGGAAAGATGTCTGGCAGAAAGGGACCTTGGGGTGCTGATTGACACTGAGCTTAACATGAGCCATCAGTGTGCCCAGGTGGCCAAGGCCAACAGCATCCTGGCCTGTATCAGAAATAGTGTGGCCAGCAGGACCAGGGAGGTGATTGACTCTCTGTACACAGCACTGGTGAGGCCACACCAGGAGAACTGTGTTCAGCTCTGGGCACTGCAGTATTACAGATCAGGGTGCTGGAGCAGGTCCAGGGACAGGCAACAGAGCTGGTGAAGGGCCTGGAGAACAAGTCCTGTAAGAAGCAGCCGAGGGAAATGGGGCTATTTAGTCTGAAGAAAAAAGTCTTGAGGGGTGACTTCATCACTCTTTACAGCTCCCTGAAAGGATGGTGTAGAGAGGTGGGTGTTGGTCTCTTCTCACAAGTCACAACTGACAGGACTAAGAGGAAAGATCCTCAATTTATTCCAGGTTGGACACTAGGAAAAACCATACCAAAAGGGTTATCAAAGACTGGAACAGGCTGCCCCAGGAAGTGTCTGAATGACCATCTGCAGATGTATTTAAAAGCCATCTAGATATGGTGCTGCAGTGGCCCTGGTAGAGCTGGATAACAGTTGGACTTGATGTTAGGTCCTTTCCAACCAAAACAATTCTCTGATTCTGTAGTTAAGAAGTCTTAGTGTGCTGTGTGTGGTTCCTTGGCACAAATGAGAATTCATTAGTGCAACTGAGACACTAAGCTGGGTGGTGAAATTCTCCTTCGTGTGGAGGAATGGAAACAAATTTATCAAGAGCTACTGACCCGATTCTCTTAGTGCACAGCAAGGTGTGTTTTACAACACAATCAAGATGCAACTCAGCAGGGGGATGTTAGCATTTGTATACATCCATCACCTTGAACTTAAGGGGGGGGAAATCAAATCAGTCCTTACCTGTTTATGTTGAAACTTATTTTTAGAGTTCAGTATGTTTTCCAAACAGAAGATGTCTGCCTTAGTTCATCTTGCTGTTTTCAAAGAAGGAACCAGAAGGGAGCAGCTAATTTAATGCTACTGATTCTCATCTCTTCCAGCTCCTCTTTTCTGAGATACTCTCCTATTAGCTTTTCTCCTCCCTCTCTTTTTTTCCCCCCTGTTCATTGAGGTTCCACAGCACTCTCCAGGAGTGAAGGTAACCTAGGTCGGTGATGCAGGGAAGAGCACCTTCTTTCAGACTCCATATCCATTTATCAGTATGGCTTTAGGCCAGGAGACATTCAACATTAATACACTTTTATCTCTGCACACAACTCTTCAGGAAGCAAGATAACAGAAAATGAGCTCATTTTCTGCAGCCCTCACCTACTTTCATCATTAGAAAAGACTGTCCACAAATATGTTACAGTAGATTTTTTTATTTTTCTGGAAGAGCCTCAAAATGTCATCAGTTTATTACCACCTGCAGAGAAGCTCAGACTCTCAAAGATCTTGCTACAAAGCTTTCTTGTAGGAATCCAAAAGATTATGAGCACTTGCCATCATTGGATTGTGCAAGACACAAATTTGTATCCAAAGAGAGATAAATTCATAATTACTTGCAATTAACACATTCTTTGTGACTTGGGATTGCCTGTGGGCTTAAGGTGGTTGAAGAAAAAGGTTCTACTTGTCTAATCCTAAACATCTTGAGAAAGGTATTTGCTTCTGGAATCGTACCTATGTTACATACTTGCATAAACTGCTGCAGAAACCTAGAGATCAAGACCTCCAGCAGACCATGCATTTGTAAGTTATTTGAAATGCTTTGAAGTCATGAGCCTAAGCAGACATCACTCCTTGTGCAGTAAGTATATACAGTATAGAATCTGAATGCATCAACCAAAAACTGAGTATCAAATCTAGAACCAAAGGCAGAGTTTGATGGACCACGATAGAAATTTTGGATCCAAAACCAGCCTGATTTTACACTAAACCAGAATTTCTTTCTAACTGTGAACACGAATAAGATACTAATTAATACTTGACTATTTATAACATAGGAGAGACTACAACTCTGTATATCCTGCATTTATTGAACAATCACTCTATCCAGTTTTGGAATTTCATAGTAATTATGTGGACCACTGGCAGGCATGCTAGTCCCAATTTAGAGACATTTTATAATTATTCACAGTAACAAACGAAGTTCTGCAAGCATTCAGACAATGCAAGAGCTCTTATCTCCTTAAACCCACTGAACAGACAGCAGCTTCTCTAAATGGAACATCACAGTTTAAAAAGGTTTATTTACAATAAATTAATCTGTGGCATCACTGATCAATAAAACACTAAAGCTCTAGTGTGCAGATTGTCTCCATGCCAATCAGAAAGGCAACATTGTCTCTACCTTCATAAAAAGTGGAGAAATGCAAATGAGCTGATACACACAGATCTTTTGCAACCCTGTGGACAACACTGAGCAGAAGAAATGTAAATCCAAGTTTCTGCAATTTTTCTGTTACAAAAAGGCAATAGTAAGCATCACAATAATCCACTTAAAATTCTAGATACCAAGTCCTGACACAACGCAGTGCTCAAAGAGGAATGTACGAAAATAAACACTTGGATTTTCACTTTGATTCTTCACTGTGTAAAACTTTGCGGGGGGAAGCAGCCCACAGTCACAGAACCACAGCCTTTCCAGAATCCACTCTCAGGCAAAACAAAAGAAAAGCTGCTTGAAGAATCCAAATTGATAAAGCTGTTCTTTCAACCCGTGGCACCATTTGGAATATCTTGAGCATCTGCTAAATGTAGTTTTTGGCTGGAGCAAACCATTAAGGATAACATTTTGGGATACAGATAAGGTAAAACCACAATAGCATGGAATGCCTGCTTAGTCCTGTGACAGGTATGCACTCACCTGGCTGGATTCAGCTATATTAAATCCTATGCTAGTTCTCAACCAGTAGACTGATCCTTGATGCAACTTCGCATTGTGTACCTCCAGAATCAGCTGGCAGATCAAGGGGGATGGCAAGATTATCACTACTGTGTGGTACTATCCCATTCCACTTGTGTTCTTCCTGAGACTGAGCCTTGAACAGCTTACCCCAGACACAGAGAACGTACAAACCCGTGCGTGGTCTTAAGTAGCCAGCCACAGTCCCACCTTCCTCGTGTAACATCAGAAGGAACCAGACTGCAGTATAAACTGAATGCCACTCTCCTCACCTGTGTTCTTAGCTTATCAAAACCACGATGTCAAAGACAAGCTGAGACATTCAGCTTTCTGAGCAGGCTAAAGGCATGCAGTTGGTCAATTAGCAAAGCTCTGCTGAAGTATTTGTCTCAGCTGTTGTCTGACCTCAGAAATAAAAAGATTAGGTCAGTCCACTGTTGACAGTGGAATCAGTGATAAACAGCTGCACGTATTTCTAGAAAAAAACTAAAAGGTAATAGGATTCACTTATCCATGGGACAGAACCCATCTGAATACTACAGAAGGAACATTACTAGGTGTGTTTGTTCCAGAATGCCTCAGCAAGACACATTTAGAAAGACCCTACTTCTGACGGGCTTTGCCACCAACTGTCAACGCATTGTCTAAAGGGGTAGATGCCTGCTAAATAAATCCCCATATGAAAAAGCAGCCTCTAATTAAAAGTGTTAAGATCCAGCCATCTATGTACTAGGAGAACCTCAACCCCATGCTGTATTACAGTTTTTAAAGTTCAGAAGAAAGGATGTTACTGACGTGATTTGACTTCCGTAAAGACACCGGGTAGTGGGAAATACAGTAGTGGGAAATACACTGTCATTTCACTGCAGTTATTAATTAGAATGCAAAATAGCCATTTAAGGAAAAGGATACATAGATGAATTGAGTTCTTCTAGCTGCAATGTAAACATGGAAATTATCACCAATGGCATTTCAGTTAGTCAAAGGCAACAACTATGCTGATGAAATACATTAAAACAATGAAAGAAATCACTAATAGTTTGGGTTGAAATGTATTGCTATTACAAAAAGCAAAGCAAAGCTGCTCTGAATTCTACACCAACAGAGCTAAGTCCCAAAATAAGTTTAAACCTGCCAATCTCAGGAAATACGAAGAAATTTTAACAGTTTTGGGGTTTATGGAAACACTACAGAAAGGAGAAACAATGTATAGCATATACAGATCTAAATTCCTTCTTATTTGTAGTCTTCCCTGGATGTAGGAGGATGGACCGCAGAGAAAAAGTTAAAAAAAAAACAGGCCTGCGTCCTCAGAGAGTGTACAGCTAGACTGCTCCACTCACCAAAACAAGCAGCTGCCTATTAAAAAAAATTAAAAAAAAAAAGAGAAACCAAAGTAGTGTGTTTTCTCAAAACAAAGCTGAGGGCAGGGCTTATGTCTTGGTTCATTACAGAACTATCTTCAAGTATGATCACTGACATTTCCCACCCTGGAGCACTCCTGAGTTGAGCGCTGTGGGCAAAGTTCCATGTGTGCTGCCTCCCCAGTACTTACATCTGACAGCAGCCTATCCAGGTTGGAGTCACTGGCAAGTTTCCTTTTATCTTCAGGGAGTTCTTCCAGCTCCCCATAGAGCTCCAGATTGAGGCGCGCAAGTTTCTCCTGCATACTCCGCACGTGCTCCATCTGCTCTATGGAACATTCGTTCCCTGAAAGGATGAGCAACAGCTTTAGAAAAAGAAACCTGAAAGAGCAAATGAAGGTGCAAAAGGTGCAGGTTTATACATCTGAGGAATTGAAACATAAAATCTGCAAGTTAATTTGCTTTCTGAATGATTTCTCCCTGCTTCACTGCTGAAGTTTCTGTCACCCTGTCTGGTGTTACATTGTGCTGAACTTAACCCCCAAGTATACTAACTGGTTTTAAGAATATGTGTTTCTAATATAGTCCTGAATTTCTCTCTGATTTAGAAAGGCCATTTTTTAACTTCAACTTCAAGTATGATCACTGACAACCTTCTTTCTATTCTCGATTAATCTTGGTGGTTTCTTTCTTGTAACTGCTTTAGAGAATACAGAATTTTCAGGTTCTCTCATGAAATTGGTGTAGAGTTCATGTGACATGGTGTAGAGTTCATGTGACATGGTGTAGAGTTCATGTGACACGCTGACCCGACACTAAACTTGCAAAAGCAGCTATGCACCTTTCTACTCAGAACAGAGGAAGAACAGCAAGCAGAGAGTGTGATGATTTTTCTGACACCTCCATCAACTGTGGCAGTAAGAACAGCAAGATGCTAAGACAGAAGAGTAAGCTGGGTGAAGTGCAATTTGCACTGGGTTCCATCAAAGTTGTTACCAACAGTCTGAAGCATTAATATGCAGCAAAGTCAGCCTCACAGTACAACTGTAATTCAGAACTGTGGTGAGATGTGTTCCTTATGCCTAACTTCATTCATACGGCAGAGTCTGATATGACCAACTGGCAGCCTGTCTGCAGAGCACGGGTGGTTGCAAATGTTCCCATTGTATGGCTATAAAATCACTTATTGTCTACACACAGTCTGTGTACTTGCCAAATGCTTGAAGTTTGCCAGAGTGGAAATCGTTCAGAAGGCTCAGAAGTCCCCTTTCCATTTCCTGGACATCTGATACATCCGTGAGAAAAGAATGCTGGATTGGTGCTGCCTGTGCCCCTTTTGCTTCGCCTCCTGGGGGTTTGGCTTTCTCTTTTATTATGCTGGAAAAAATAAACAAAATCAAAAGGTTACTTCCCACTTTCACCAGGAATCTGAAATGTAATATGAGAGTACATCTGGGCTTTGAAAATGAAATTAAAAAATATAATACATATTTCAATCACTCTTTTTAACTTAGGATGGATCACCAGTTTGTCTCAAGTTTTAATAAAGAACATTGCTATCTTGACAGTTTGATACTGCAAAACAAAGAATTCCAACAGTCTGCTTTCCTGCGAGTAGTGGGACATCAGTGGAGCCCAGCTATGGAGTGGCCACCTTAATAATCCAGAAAGGACCACTACCCAGCAATGGCCTTTGGTGCACAGGGCATTACCTGCGTACCTTTCCCTCACACTGGCGTGACTGCTTCTGCAGCCTTGTGGTGAGGCTGTTCAGAACCTGATTCAGTTAAAATTTTGGGCCTAAAAATTAAAATTTAGAATGCTATGGGATGTTAAAAAGCTAATAATAAAATCACAGTTAGTAACGAGGCTTTATTTAATCAACATTTAATAGGATTTACAGCATGGTAAGCCCCACCCCTCTCCCTTGAATACTCCCATGCTCTGCAAGTCATAAATTGTCTCTTTCCTATGGGAAATAGCAACTCTTTCTCCAGCCTAACAGCTTCCGTGAGCCAGAAACATCGTACAGACCACTCAGTCTACGTACTGGAACAACTAGTGGTCAAGCAATTGTCAGCTCAGAGCAACACATCTCTATTTAGGTTTAACTTTGACTATTTCTGTTTCAATTTCAGACTTAAAGGTTTATATGCCAGAAAGGTTTGGTTTTTTTTTTCTTTTAAACCTGTACCTGAAGGTTAATACAGTGTATTACTGCTCCTGGAAAACATCTGCAAGAATCTGATGAAGTAAGAAGTGAAAATGAATTAAATATTCCTGCTCCTGCTATCGTAACAGCAGTTCATCCTCACATTGTTATGTCAGTTAGCATTCCTGCTTAGAAAGTTTGAGTGATTGTATTAGCAGCACTTCTTGGTGAGCTTCACTTAACAACTGAGCAAGAACGTTCTCTCTCCTCCAAAACTTAAAGCAAAAAGGACATTTTCCTTTCTAACCATTGTGGACTACAAGAAACTAATTTCCAGTCCATTCCAGAATAGTGTTGAGACTTAAGTAAATTACACAGTCAGCTGCAGAAACCACCAACTTACAGCACAGTAGCATTTATTATTATTTGTTGCAAATTATTAATGCATTTTCCCTGAAAAATATTGTATAGGCTTTACATAGCACAAACTCATTACTCCTCAGTTCCATACTGGATGCTTCAAACAGACTACCTGTGCTAATGACAACTGTGCAGTATTTAATCTTCAGCAAATACTTACAGGTCAGTAAACTCACCTGCCACTCTCTAGCTAACATTTCCCTTTAAAGTTCCTCTTCACTCATTTATCTACTGCATCTGCCATGGCCAAGAAATATATTTCTTAACTTGCAGGAAAATTAACATTCTCAGACTGAAATATGTGTATCAATATCACAGAAACCATTTCTGAGAGCTGAATGTTTCTCTCCACACATGAGTATGGCCTGGATGCTACCCCTACCCCCCCAATAGTTCTCCAACAAAAAGCACCTGGAAAATCCAGCTCTAGTTCATCCTCTTTAATTTATGTCCTTCCTTTGCTGCCCTTCTTGTCAGTTCCAACCCTGTAGTCATGTTTTGTTCCTCACAGCTATACCTGGGGCTCTGCTGTCTCCCACACCCAGCTCTTGTCTTTCACCAGTCCCATCAGGCTATTATCTCTTCTGCTAAATTTTTGTTGGTCTACAGCACTGCACAACATTTTACAAAGCCTACAAGAATATTGAGCACCTTCCTTTTCTATAAAATAACCATCATATTGCAATAAACACAAACCACTTTGCTACAAAAGACCACCAAAGTTTTCCCAAGTCTGAAGTTCTTTCTTTTCATTTGGTCCCAGAACGACTGAGCGCCGTTAACCCATCCGAGCACTGGCAGGTTTCTGGCTCTTGCTCTGCTCAGCTTGAAGCGTTCCCACGCTTACCGTTTTAACTTTGGTTTTTGTGCTGCAGGCTGTGGGGCAGGATTTGAAAAGGCTGTACTTTTACTGACTGGCACAGAGTTTTTCTTGGGGTTAGCAACCTGAGTGGGGTGACTGGTAGATGATTTGGGGCTCCTCCTCTTGATTTTCCTTTCTTCCATTTCTTCCAAGTTTCGCCTAGACTAATTTCTTGTCCTCCAAAGGGAAGGAGAAAAAAAAGAAACATCCATTACAACATTGACATTTACAACAAAATCGAGTGAAAAAAACAGGTCAGAGTGCATGGAAATACAGCCTTATAGCTTCTCCAGAGAGGAGCAGTCACTCACTTTCTTCAAACAAGAGGATCCAGTTTTCAGAAGCTGCCCAGGCCTGACTGATCAGCAAAACTGGCAGGAATTAAAATCTGCGTCATCTCCAGCCGACAGGTACCTCAAAACCATCTCAAATCTGGTATCCCACGGATTATTACTAGAAAGCACCGTGCCTGCTCAAGTCCACGCCAATCCAGATATCGAGATAGGAAGATGCTGTGGCTCACCCTTGCCGAACAGCCTCCTCTACAGGGAGAGGCACTGGCCTTGCCCACAGGCAGCTGATGCTGTTCTTACTGCTGTGACGTACGCTATTGCTGGGTGCCACCCAGAGGTAGCCTGCCACACTAGGTGGCTGAGGTGACATATACCGATACGGGGTGCTAACTGATCACCTCCTCGCCTGGGTAAACGCCTCCTCCAAAACTCGCTGTCGCACGGAGAGTACTGCGGAAACAGCGATGTAAACGCCAAGGTGCCATCGCTGTCCCCTCACTGCCCGCTCCGGACCCACCGCCGCCAGCCCCCGGAGCTGCTGCTCGGCCCCTTGGCTCAGACAGACCCCACTCACTGCCTGTCGCTATTTTCTCAGCACGGAGACTTGGGACGCCCCCGCTAACTGCGGGAGGAGGAGACGGACGAGACACAGGA
>VWZY01005334.1:233938-249922 GCA_013399075.1 Chloroceryle aenea
TTGTGAGCCTGAGGCGCGAGACAGAGTGTCGTCAGTGGCAGGCCCTGGACTCCGGATGGCAGCATCGCTTCGCACGCCGGGGATCTTCCAGCCTTGGCTGGGCTTCACCTTTCCCTTCCTGGCTGTTGAGCTCTCTATTTAGGAGTAGCAGGGGCAGATAACGACTCCGATAGACAAAGAGGACTCGCTCTCTGTCGTACAGCTTCGTTCCCGCGGCGGATGTTCCTGGAGCGGTTATTGATCCAAGTGAAACGGGGAGAACTGTTGCCACGTTTAGTTTGACGCATTCTCTGTTTTTTCTGCCTGTGATTCCAGTCTCGAGTAATTAATTGGCTTGCAGGAACTTAACTTCAAAGGCAGCCAATATTAGCAGGGTGTGCCTACCTAGCCTTAGTAATTAAAACAATAAACGCCCCCCTCCCACCCCCTCAGTCTATTTCCTAGTGCTGTCCACATCGTAGAGGAACTCAATTGAATTGCTGGTCATCACTTGTCTCTTCAGTTCTCCCTGTCATTCATGGCTTTGTCGACTTGGCACATCTCTTTTTGCTATAGCTGGTAACTCGAGGTGGTTTTCCGCCATGTGCCAGTTGTTTTTTTGCCTAGAGAGATTAATTTATCAGCTATCGCTACCGTTTGTCAACTTGAATTTCTTCTACCTGTAGTGAGATTTTAGGATTACCTCAGAAACGTGTTGTTCAGAATTGTTGTGTTTTTCTGAGTAAACTTCTCAGACATTACAGCGAAGGGCGGTATGATCTGCATCCCCCAGAGTGAAAGCATTGGCCAAAATCTTTGTTGGCATTTGTAAGGCTCTGTCTCAGCATAAAGCTATCATATGGCTTAGCAGGTGTGTAGCTAGGATAAATCCCTACCTCTGTCTAGACCTTGTACGATACCAAACCCCCGAATCTCCAGCTGTACTTTGATCCTGAACCTCCTTCCAGAATCTGTGTTAGGCCTGAGGGCTATTAGGTTAAGGCTGCCTTACTGATGCCTCTGTGGAATGTTGCAGTTGCGAGGCTCAGTGACCACTTCTAGTCCAAAAAGGGGTGCTGCCAAAGGGAAACTGCATTTGCAGTGCTTGGGGCAGGGACCAAATGAAGGTCACTCTACATTAAAAGTAATTCCATGCAGCAGGATATGAGGACATGGAGTGTGAGCTGGATCAGTTCTGATACGTTGCAAATGGTTTTGTTGCAAGAGATCTGTACCAGTGGTAAGCTGACAGTTCATCCATGGGAATAAACAGTCTCAGGTTGTTTACATGAAAGACATAAGTCCTGCAGGAAAAAAAGGCACAACTGAGGAGAAAGAAAAAAACCCTCTGCAACACTGGAGATAGGTTAAACAAAAAAGTGGTGGTACACCACTTAAGGGACAGGTAGAGAAGCAGAAACAGTTGTTTACCATCTTTTTGGTTCTGTAATACAAAAGGCTTCTGATATCCAGCTTGGCATGTGTTATAGGGAAATGAGAGCTAGCAAAATTCCCACAGGCTGTAAGCCAGGCACAAATTCTCAGCCATAGGGCTGCGCAAGTAGAATCCTCACATACATATAGGTGTGTACACCTATATATGGGGGCACTACAAAAACTGGGAAAACTAAGATTCACGTGGATATTTGGGAGGTTTGTATGAGACAAATACTGTTTCTGCAGGGTAACTTTGGAAACGTTGGTGTTCATTCTGCTCATTTTTCACGTGCTATAAGCAAGTAAATGTATCCACCTTGCAGTTTGAAGAGAGAGGTGTGGTTTGTTTTTTCCCTGTGATTAATTGTATTCTGTGTGTGCAGACTAAAGCAAGGAGGTTTAACAGGGCAAAAGGTGGCTAGGTGTCCTGTGTTCTTACCGAAGCAGTTGAAATGGAATGCCTTATGAGCTGTTTTCAAATAAGGGGGAAACTCACCACTAATATAAGCATTTTAAAAATAAAAATACTTTTATATTCAGAAAGCTTTTGGATTCCATAGCCAACCCTGCTTCAGTTTAGTCTGAGTATGAGGGATCAAGTACACTTAGTCCGACAATGTGTGATTTCCCTGGGACACCACAGGAAGATGTACTGTCAGTTTTAGCATGGGGTAATCTTCTACTCCAAGTAGGTTTCTTATCACTGCACACTACGTGGCACTGGAATTCCTGTTAAAATGCCTGTATTCTGTATCTAATTTAGCAGAGCCTACAAGGGCAGGTAAGTGGTAAAGCATCAGCTTTTATTATATGTTTTCATAATGAAAGTAATTTTATAGTGAATAATTGATTTCTTAAAAAAGAATCAAAGGTAGTGTGGTCTTGATTTGATTCCACAAATCTTATTGCAGGTAACACTTTTGCCTGGAATCAAATAAAGATATCATACGTTCCGGGGGGAGGGAAGTGTGTTTTGGATTATCTCCATTTAGCTGAGCTTCTGCATAATTTTGTGTTGTGGTAATGACTCACAGTTCAGAAAATGCATTTTTCTTCCTTCACAAAGCTTTTTCCTGACAACAGGATCGAGCAGTACAGTGGTAGTGTTTGTATATACCTGTTGACTGAAGTGCTCCAAGGGTAACAGTGTTTTAATGGTAACAATGTCATTGTTAAAGGAGCAAATGAAAAAGTTAATTGAATCTGATTTTATTTACATGCACATCTCCTTACAAACTAGAGGCCCACCTTTGAAGATGCTTTGAAGGAGAACTTCAAAGAAGTTAGGCTGTACTTCATATTAAGATATGCATGCAAATAAAATCAGTTTCTTCTTTGTGAAAACCCTGTTCCGTTAACATGAGATGCCAGGTCGGTTCTAGAGGCTTCTGAGACCATGATGAAATAATTAATCTCAAAAATATTTCACAGGGTGGCACCTTGTAGTCATGGACATGTGACATTGCTGTAGCATCACGTCACAAGAAAGAGAGTAGCCTGGGACATACCTGTTTGTATGAAGGAAGGTAATTATTTCTAGTTTACAACTAGCAGCATAACAAGGTCTGTGTGTACCTCTCAGCCAGGTAAACGTTCAGAGCAATGCAGCAAAGTTGAAATGATTTGGCTAAGTGAAAGAATGACAGCATATATAAATATTTAGGCTTTTATATTATTACTGATGAGTTTCTGCATCTCTATCATGAATAGTCCATTGAAGTCAGCAGCATTACACCTGAGAACAAGTAGTTTAAAACCTGCACCAGTATTATGTGTGTATCTGGTGTCAGCTTACTGCAAAAAATCATATTGGTTAGCTACCAAAACATCACATGTGACCTGTTTCAAAACTAAACAAACCTTTTGCCAAAACGTGGATATTGAATAAACCACCTCCTCAGGCCAGCAGTACGGTGATTTGGGCACCTACAACACAGTAACAAGGGCAGGAAGGAGGGAGAACAGAAGGAACTTGCTGAATCACTCAGGAGAATCTTTTTAGTTACACATAAGCCTGCCTCTGAGGTACAATGGCTGCTCAAAGCTTTTTCCCTTCAGTTTGCCCCAGTTTCCTACCATACACCAACCTTTTTAGGTCCTTGCTAATGTCCTCCTGGGACTTTCTTGGTCAGTTTTGTTCCAGCCTTCCTCACTTCTGGAGGGGTCTACTCTCATGGTGTCCCAGTACCTTCTCTTTCTCTAAGTATATCTTCAGTTCTCCTCTCCAGCCCTGCTTTGGCCTCTTGATTTTATAGTCCCTCAGAGACTGAGATGCTCTCCCTAGGAATGAAAGTTGATTCTTCCTATCATGTGAGCTTTGATGAATTCCACCAACTATGAAGACAGTTCTGCTGGTCAGACCAAAGGTCCATAGAGCCCTGTGTCCTAGCTCCAGGAAACTGTAAGAAGCTCGCAAAGATGTGATGCTGCCTCTGAATACACTCCAGTCTCCAATGGGTTTGTGGTTCAGATGCAATTTCTATGCACATGCCAATGTTACGTGGCAGTCACCCCAAGAACATAGGCCTCTAGGGCCTGAATGGCCCTGACCAGTTTCTCCTGGGTACCCCCCACCCTACTGCCCAAGGGCAGCCCCATTTTAGGTCAGCTCAGGGCTTTCAATTCCTGCCTAAGCTATGGGTGTCCACTTCTCTCCAGCTCCTGAATGGACCTCTGGGTGTATGCTGTGGCCTCATCTACAGAAAATAACCCTGGTTTCTTCATATGCCTGGAAGAGTAAGTTAAAATTATATTATTAAGACATCCACTAGTTAGTCTGGATTTCATAGTCACGGTATCACGGGAAAAGTAGTGCTTGGGAAGCACCTCTTGAGGTCATAGCATCATGGGATACTTCAGGTTGGAAGGCACATTGTGAGGTCTCCCAGGTCAAAGTAGAGTCAGCTGTGTACTCCAACCAGGTTGTCCAGGGTTTTATTCAGCCTATCTTGAAAATGTTCAAAGATGAAAACTGCACAGATGTCCTGTAGCACAACCTTCCACTCACAGCAGGTCAGCTGTGGCCTTGTCTTGCCAGACCTCAAAACTTTCAAGAATGATGATTCCACCACCTCTGCAGATAACTTGTTCCAGTACTGCATTACAGTCCTAGTGAAAGTTTTTTCATTGTATGATGTTTGGTTATATAAAAAATATATGCTAATATTCTGTATGTGTTCCATAGGTAGACACTCTTGTACAGTTACCTTTGCCTTCCTCTAAATACTTGGTGTTAATATTTGCAAGACTCATTAAGATCTTTCAAGGATAAGGCACCATTGAGCTGCACACCAGCTGCAAAAGGAAAAAGTGTATCCTTTTGGCTTTGCCAGCACACCCACTGTTTCAGGTATAGTCCCAAACCTAACACACTTTTTCAGTCTCTGTCAGGGTTGTAAAACTAAGATGAGTGAGAAATGCATTTGTGGTTTGCTAGTGTATGATGCATTTTCCTTCAGAATTCTTTCAAAACGTTTTCCATGTTTTTAAATGCTGGTATTTTGTATAGAGTAGGGTTTTCTGAAGGCATAAGGCTGTGAGAGACTTCAAGGAGATACCGTGGAAAGAAAACAGAGAGGGTAAAGGTTTTTTGCACAGGACTATTGCTAAACTCTGTCTCATCATTGGCTTGCTTGGACAGTACTTGTTCACGTGTTAAAATACATTATAATCAAATGGTTCCATCTACCATACCATTTCACTGATTTTATCATAAAAAACCCTTTCTCACAGTACTCAGATGACCCACTGATGGACTTGAGAACAGGCTTGGGTAATACGGCACCACTCCTTCAAACTCTTGCCTGCATGTTCAATAGTAGACAATGGTGAATTTCATACGTGCTTTTAAAACAAATCAAAGTAAACCTGGGGCAAATCCTTCATCCTCAGGCAGCCTGATGAATTGTTTTTGCAGGTACTCGTTGAACTTCTCACTGAAAATATAATGATGTTTACAGCGACTCTGAGATCACCAGCAAGATGTTTACAGAATCCCATCAAGGTCAGAAAAACCTAACCCTTGTGAACCATAGTGGGAAGTAATTTCTAGAAACATGACCAGGTCAGAAAAAAACACAACAAAAGGCTTTTCTTCAGCACAGCTGGGGATGTATTAGTAGAGAGTGTGGTTTCTGATGTATGTTATGGAAATAATATGTGGAAAGGTTTGTTGTATTTTATTTAACCTTATATTCGTGACACCTGTTCTTGGCAGGCACCTGCTCTTTTCTCCTTTTAAATATTTAAATATTGCATAATGTTTATGATTAATTTAGTACAACGAGATAGAACATGCAGCTCATATCACAAAGAATCAAGGGGTATCTTTTGTTTTCTGTAGCTGCTTTTGAAATTGTTATCTATCATAAGAGGACCATAACAGAGTAAGATATTTGCAGGGAAAAAAAAGCTGTCTTAAGGTAGCAGCTGAAATACAAGACTTGCTCAGTTCTTTTAACAGTTTGGCTAAGTGCCTACAAAATTGTTTTATTTTCTTTGCCACTGTTTATGCTTAAGGTCTGGAGGGGAAACTACTATTCACATTCTCTCTGTGAAATGCCACTGAGTGGGACTGCTGGTATAGAGTAACCCAGGTATGCCTAGGAAGGTCCAGTAAATAAAGTTTAACTTTTCAAAGCACTTTCAGCCTCACCTCCAGTGTGCACAAACATGGGCTTGTGGACATAATCACCTGCACACACCTCTGAACCTTTAGTCATGGCCAAGAATCCCAGTGGTGTGAAACTGTACAAACTCAGGGAGCAAATAAAGGCAATTCCTACTACAAAGTCATGTAACAAGTGGAGCCAAGACAAAGGAGGAAAAATAAAAAGGAAACAATTTGACAACCTGGATCTACATGATCAACCATGGTTGACCAAACAGCAATTTAATTTTTGTCAAAGGTGAAAAGAATTTGTAGGTGAATTTTGTTGATGGATCCTTTGGCTTAAAAGAAAACAAGGCAAACTTAATTTTCGTCTTGAGCCACACAATATAAAGCTAACTTGAACATAATTTTCTTTTCTTTCCTTTTTTTTTTTTTAATGGTAAACTCCATATGCAACATTATAGGCCTCATTTGGAAAATGTGATTCAACTCAAGAAAATCCAGTAATTTTTCTAAGTGAGAAGATTTGTGAAAATTATGCCTGCAAAGAACTGTGAAGACAAGCAGGTAGATTTTCCTTTATTGAATGTGCTAAGAGCACAAAATACAGCTTTCATAGTCACAGTTACAGAAATAAAGTTATACTATAGAATCCTATTATAGAACTTCATAGTTATATTCTAAAAATAAAACACAGATTGTTATCTTTATATCAAAGTAGAGTTATTTGCAGTCTGCATTTTTTCCTGGTCAGATTTATAGTTGGCCTCAAGTCAGTTCTTTGTATCACTTGGGATATTTAATTCCTTTCCCTCTCTGTAGCTGGGTGGCTGGGTATAAATACAACTGCCTTGATGTTTTAAAAGCACCAAGTCACTATTTTTCTCCGGGCTAGAAGATATATTGCTAAGGAGTTCCACTGGCTACGTGTCTGTTCTCCCAGATAGACATGGGAAAGCATGTTTGTAATTTCAAACTCTGTTTTGTTAGACATATACAAATGCAGAACTAAACCCAAACATAAACTAAACTCAAATCCATTCCATAAAGAGCATAAACTTACACAGAAATATTTGTACAGAAAACTCTGTTTAAGCAATGCATATGCTAAACACTATACTAGACTTTTGTTTTTAACATGATTGTATTCCAGTATTCTAATTAGCAAAGGAAAAGTTAAATATTCAAAGCATTTTCTTTTGCATTGCAAATACTAAAAAGAAGTAGCAGCAAGAGGTCTCGGGTCCAAATAGGACACCTGTGACTGTGTGCACTGTGTTCTGTAGAATAAAGAGGACCTCTGCAGCAAAAAGTTTAAGGCTTAAATACATGATGGAATACAGTGGCATGTGAGTAGCACTGTTTCACTGAAGCCAATTGTATATAGCCTAACAGTTATTTATGGTATGGTAGAGCAGATACTAGTGAGGAGACTTCTATTTTCAGGTTTTCTTAAAAAAATCTTAATAGAATCTTAATAGAATTAAGACTCCTTGTCAAAGTATATTAAAAAAGAAAATAACTATAATTAAGACTCCTTGTCAAAGTATATTAAAAAGGAAAAGAACTATAGGGCAAACATAGTAAAAAGGCATAAACTTAGGGGAAAAGAACTGGCTATATACATTTAGAAGCTTTTGATGTGGATCACAATAACTATTAGTATTTAAAAGTGCAGTCTAACTGTCATCAAGTAGTAAACAGAGAAAAATCAACATGCGAAAGAACCAAAGTGGCATCACTGTGAGACTGTTTTCTGGTTTTGTTTGGGTTGGGTTTGAGGGGTTTTGTGGGTTTTGGTGTGGTTTGGTTTGAGGGTGTTTTTTGGTGTGTGTCTATGTGATTTTTTTGTTGTTGTGTTTGTTTGTTTGTTTGCTTATTTGGGGGGGTTCCTTTGTGTGTTTTGGGTTCATTTGGTTGGTTGTTTTTGGTTGCTTTTTTTGGTTTTTTTTTCATTTGGGTGTGGTGTGTTTTGTTTTTTTTCTGGTTGGGGTTTGGTGTTGGTTTGTTTGTTTGGGGTTTTTGTTTGTTTTTTTCCCTTCTATATCTGTGCAATCAGGGATTAAATTTGCAAATTTTTGGAAAGGGATCATAAGGAAGACTCCTGGAAGGAGGCTCAAATACAGTCTTTTTTTTTTTTTTTCTTTTAGAGAAACCATTGCTGAAATACGAAATAGGCTGAACTTCGTTACATTTTCACCCCACTTTTAAGAAAAATTGAACAGATCTTTTTAGCTGTATTTCACTGTATTTAGAATTTTATTCCTGTGCTATTAAGCAAAACGTTTATGGTTTTTTATTGAAGTAACTAAAAAATTACTTTGCTAGAAATGCTTAAAACTTGACATATTCATAGTCCTTTAAGGAATGTGTACTCTGCCAAGTCTGAAAACACTTGGAGCAGAAAAGTCTGAGTAAATCTTGCATGCTGTGCTGCATTTTTTTACTGATTTATGAACAAGACACTGCTGCTCAGCTTGTACACATCATCTAATCTATGCAATGAAATAAACACAGCTGCTTTTATTGCAGTGGTTGCATAATCACATATTTGGCAGCCATGAAGTTTTGGGAATGTTCAGAGAGCAGTATGTACATAAAATCCTAATTTCCTTTCTTTTCTCTAATATTACTCTCAAATTATTTTAAATTTAGTATCAGGGTGTCTTTGTATAAGTTAGAAATTGTTGTTTCTGCAACACCAGTAATTCAGACCATTTCCACTGTAAAGCAGTAGTGCTACCAATGCACAGGTCATGGAAAATACAAACGTGCCTCCTGCCATAGGTATCACTTTGCGTTTCCTGATTTGGAGGTGTGTAGATCCTCAGCTGTTACTCCATGCAGTGTAGACTTTACTACTCACTATAATTTCTAGATAGCCATAAAATAGCTTTTCCCTTAGTGTCAGTCTTCCAAATTATTATTTTGGAATGTGAAAAGGTTATATTAGACTTTATTTACTATCAATATACCAGTCTCTGAGACTGACTGGGTATACAAACAAAATCATTGAACTTTGCAGCATGAACACATTGGATCTCATCCCAACCGATCATCAGGCATCCAGAAACCTTTAATGATCTGCCACAGTGGTAGATTAATCCTAAAAATTTTAAAAGCTTAATACCAAAAGATATCTTTTTCTGCCATCCTGTTAATGTTCAAAACATGAACAGTATACTAAATATATTTAGGATTTATTTTTTTTTTTTAATCTGAAAATTTTAAGAGGTATCCAAAACGTCTCAAAAAATGGAGAGGTGAGTTTAGACCAATAGTGGAATTTCTTTCACCAGACAACATCACAATGACAACAGGGAAATCTGCACTGGTTGATAGATGGTTTATCAAACCCTGCATTTTTCCCAGTGACCGAAGCCTGTATTTAATTTATGAGGCAGGAGCTGCTTCAATGTATCAAAAATCATTTGTGACTGAGTGGCATACCATCCTTCTGTGTTCATCAGCTGAAGCTAAAGTGTTATATATATACTGTTTAAACAACTATTTTGCTGTAGGTTCAGTGACTGATGGTGGGAAGCTAATACCAAAGGAGAAGTTGAGTTCTGCTTTAGTGAGCAGCACAGTCTGCATGTTTGGGAAGCAATTTAAGAGGGTCCCGTCTGTTGGATGTATTGTTTGCCCTGAGTCTTGAGGCATTGGTTTGAGAAGATAATCAGACTCGGTAAAGGGATACAATTTCAAGTCTTGTTTGACTGAATTGTTCTTAATTTATTTTTTTTTTGTTACAATATTTAGTTAATGAATCAAAATGTGAACTGTAATTACTTCAAAGGAGACCACATAACATGATTAGAAAAGACATAAGTGTGGTCAGTGTCTTAGATAAATAAAAATGTTCCTATGGAAGTTACAAAAGCTTTCAACACAAACTCTTCTCATTAATGCTAGGGACAGCAACAAAAGACTTGGCTCAGCATTTATGAAACCTCCACATGTTGAGTCTGATTTTCAGCTGATAACTCCTCCAGTCTTTTGTTTTTCCAGATGAAGGTTTTCTTTCACAAATCCAGGCAGCAGTCACATGCTGTGTGCATACCTGTAGTTATGTAACTCAGTAATGATGGATAATTATACATGATTTAGATTACATTTGTATTAGATATAAGGAAGCATTTTTTTCACAATAGAGTTGTGAGACACTGGAACGGGTTGCCCAGAAAGTTGTGGATCTCTGGAAGTGTTCAAGGCCAGGTTGGATGGGGCTTTGAGCAACCTGATCTAATGGAAGGTGTCCCTGCCCATGGCAAGGGGGTTTGTACTAGATAATCTTTAAAGGTCCTTTCTGACCCAAACCATCCTGTGATTCCACAATATTTAGATGTCTGAAGTCTTTGTGAGAGGAAGTCTAAACACTTTATCAGTTAGTAAAAGAACATATTAGAAGTTTTTTCTGCCACAGAGGAAGTGAGGGAATGTGCTTTGTTAAAAGACGCAAAACCACCTCAGCCAAATGAAGAGAATTGGTATAGCAACTCCAGGAGTAATATTATTGATCCATTGAGATAATTTATCATCAGTGTGGTTTCTCTTGGGGCTGTTTCCACTTTCCAAGAACTGGAGTCCTAAAAGCAGTTTGTCTCTCAGTCCCACACTGCCATAGTGACTGTAAGCCTTCCCTTTGCACTGTAGACCATTGAACACAAGGACCACAAGCCTCTGATGATCACTATGTGTGCTGAGGGGGCGGTAATGCTGTAGTCATCTTTTCATAGGCTCTATGATCACTTGGATCACATTCTATTCACAGCCTAGATTGCCCCACACTGTTCCACTCCCATGAGAATGTCCCAACGCACTGCTAGGCCTTGCAGTGCAGAGAGTACATCTTCCTGTAATTTCTTCACAGCACATTGGCTGACATATTTTCTGAAGCAGAGCTGCAGTAACTACAGTGAGGTCTTCAGATGCTTGCAGAGCAAGCTACAGACCGTGGATCTGTGAGCAGGAATGGAAGGAAGGAAGCAGGGGTGGAAGAGCTCCTCTTTTAGTGGCGAAGAGCTGTTAACGCCTGGTTGGTGTATTGCTGAATCATATCCTTAGCCCATCACAACTACCGCTTCCTCCATGGTATGATTTCTATTGCAGTTAGCTTTGATTGTTCCATTGCACCATTGCTCTCCTGGCTTTTATCCAAAGACAACTATGTAAAGATAGAAAAATGAGTAAGGGTTTGGGAGATTTCAAGCTGGCAGAACATAGTGTGCTGACTCTTGCACTTGTGTAGATACGCAGAACTCTGTAGCTCTGAAAAGCTCAGGGACCAGCTAGCAGAACAACCCAAGGTCTAAACCACAAGCTGGACAGGTCCAAAGAATAAGTTTTAGCTTAATGTTAGGACTTAGAAAAGAGAGTAAGGACAGAAAAATCATTGGAACTGGTCCAACAAACCACTAACCTATAAGACAGTGCTCAAGAAAATATGAAAGTCATCAACTATGAAAGTGGGGATGGATCTGCTAAGTACTTAGAATAACAGAGATGAAGATGTGGGAGTTACACTGCTGCCTTTGTTCACTGTTGAAGTCCAGGACTTTGCAAGCAACCTGTGTCAGAGAAACACCTATCATCATCAGAGAAATTATGCTAGTAGTTTTAAAAGAATATCCTCTGATTTCCATTTCTGGACAAGGAGGAAGTTTTTTGGGCCATGCTAGGTATGAATCCCAGTACACAGAAATACCAGTTCCTGGCATTTGGTAAGTGAAGAAAAGTGAATTGGAAGTGATTGGAAGTTCTGCTGCATCATCAGGCAAAGGTGTTCTTCAATATAACACAGTGGTGAGTAAATTTAAAGCAACTTAGCAAACAGCTATCATTTTTTAAGTTGATCATTTGATATTTGTATAAAGCACAAAAAGTATGCGGTAATGAGGGACAGATGACAAAAGAAAGGGGGAAATTCTGGTACCATTTAACTTTGTCAGAACTAAGATCTCCCATTTTCTGCCAATCATACACAGTTTTCTTTGAAAAAAGGTTTTCTGCTAGAAGATAGAAATTAAATGTGTGAGGGCACAGAGTGCACTGTCAGCAAGTTTGCTGATGACACAAAGCTGGGAGGAGTGGCTGACACACCAGAGGGCTGTGCTGCCATCCAGCAAGACCTAGACAGGCTGGAGAGCTGGGCAGGGAGAAATGTAAAGAAATATAACAAGGCTGACTGTAGAATCTTGCATCTGGGCAAGAACAATACCATGTGCCAGTATAAGTTGTGGACTGACCTGCTGGAAAGCAGTGTAGGGGAAGGGCACCTGGGGGTCCTTGTGGACAGCAATTCTTCTGCAGAATTGCTTCTGGTTCAAGCTTACATCAAACTTCTACAGCTCACCAGCTAAAGTAAGTTAAAAATACAGAAGCTGACCATGTGCCCAGAACATTGACCTTGCTTTCTAAATGACAAAGCAGAGCCCATTAGCACTGTGCTGTGAGCAGGGAGCGACTGAGAAGTGCCCTCCTCCATCCCTCCAAGTTGTACTGTTGTTTATTTCTATCAACTTGGTTGGGCTTTCCTAGCTGGTTGGGCTTTCATATAGTTTGAATAGGTGGGCTAGGCTACAATGGATGAGCCTGGTGATCCCAGCTGACCACATCTAAACTGTGCTCTTGGCACATAACTTCAATTTCAGGAAGAGCTGTGTGATGTTTCATGGTTGGCTACGTGGCTCTGGTACTACTGCTCACTGTTTGCTTCTGACTGCCCAAACAGAATGCAGAAGCAAGCTGAGGGAAGAGCAGCATTCACCCTGCAATAGATGATGAGTAACTCCCACAAGACTTGCCTTCTGTTTCTTGAAATAGAACATGAAAGTTATTAGGTTCTTAAATTTGAAACTTTAACTTGAGGTTTGAAATGCTGAAGGAAGAAAGCTACAATTCAGATGGTACAACTTTCCAGTAAAGTTTGGATTTTCATTAAAAATGAAATCATTATTGACTTGAAATTTTTGGTAAAGTCTCTACCATCCTTTTGTCTGCCCTCCTCCTTTGCATCATGGTTTTCTATTCTCTGTTCCTCTTCTCACTCCTGACTGAGGGTATCTGCAGGTGTGAGATCCAAAACATTGGGCCACAGCTTTGCCAGGCTTAGCTGCACAAGTGAAAGCGACTGCTGCCCGCTGAGCCCACAGACCTCCTTCTCCAGCAGATGTGGCTAAAGGGAATGCAGCCCCTCCCTCCCGCCACTTACACACCACAATTGGCACCAAGTATGCTGATGTGAATGTGCAGGACCGGGACCTGCAGGAGTGGATCACCCAAGGGCAGTGGCCTGCCAGACAGCGGGGAGAAGCACTAGGGCAGTCATTGCTGCTGCCCCATCAGGCATTGCCCCCCAGCCCATGGTGCCCACTTCACCCCAGTAGTGCCCTGAATCTGCAGGAATATAAAAACAGGACAGGAACATCCTCAATGTGCTACCAGAAAAGGAAATATTTTCCAGCTGTAATGGCGTGAAGTAGAAAATATGCACGGATATCTGAGGGTGATGGGGTGTGCCTGAGAAAGTCTGTATTTCTGATGAACTTAGAAATTTTGAATGGGTCCTTACCAGCAAGATGAAGACTTTAAATCTCCAACTATGCAAGTACTTGAGTTCTGTTTCCTTTCCTATGTTCCTTCCTTTCGCATGGGAAGAAACAAACTCTTGAGACCATCCTTTACTGATTTCAGTTAGCCAGTGCTCACATTTCAGTCACTCAATATTTACATGTCTTTCACACATGTTTTTGTCTGAATATTCCATATAGGAACAGCCCATCCCAGAAAAAAATAATTCAAGTAATGAGAAAAAGTATTGTTCTGGAATAAACATGCACATTTTGAATGTTTCAAGAACAACAGTGCATTGAAAATTCAGATTTATATCTTAGTTTGGTTTAACTGTCTGTCCTACAAAGACCTTATTTTCTCTGAGACATTATTCCCACCACAAATATTCAAGTTGTCACAGTAGTTAATTTTTCAGTTTGCAGACATAGGAATCGGTGGCATAGGTGAAGTCAGCTTCACTGGCAGTGGAATTCCACTCACAGTAGCCAAGGCTCTTTACTGAAATTTAGGTGATGCCTAAAATTTTGATTTCTTGTTACTATCCCCCCGTGCTTACATCTGTTTTAAATCCGTTTTCCTGCTTAAAGATAAGAACATGAAAAAATACTTGCAGTATCAGGATTTGATCTGAATTTTCTGAAAGGATATTAGATGGGTAAATGTATCTTTTTTAAACTGCCTGTTACTAAAACTTCAAGAGAAAAGTGTGTCCTTTACCGTCAAAAAAACCATATCTTGGCAGATATGTTGCTGTGGGTTCTTTTCAGCTGACACCTGAACTGGGCTCTTGGCTTGTTTTCTGCCTACTATGTTCTACATTTAAGTCCACCTCATACTTGGTTTCCCCATGACACTTCTATAGGTTAAACAAGACACACACAGATACAATCCTCACAGTTCAAACATTCCAGGGAAGAGGCCTTATTTTTTATCAAACAACTACAGCAAACAAACACATCTACAAACTAATGAAGACATTATGTCCCAAAATAAAACCAGAAGATTTCAGTATGAGAGAATGACTGTTTTCTATCCTCTGTTAATCAACCCTGACAGCTTCCCCGTGTCAAGACCCCTGATTAAACACCATTTAGCCTGTTTGCACGATGTTCTTCTCATCAGTTTCTAGAAATACTGCCTTTACGCAGTCAGGGATACTGTCTGCAACAGAAAACGAGCGAGGGCGTTCCAAGTTGCAAAACTGTCAAAAGGTAACTTGTGTGGGCCAGTATCTGAAGAAAAATATTTATTGATCAACCTACAAGTGATTTGCAATTTCTGTCTATGACTATCACCCCTAAGCGTGTTTTGTGTACATACGATCTCTCGTGCACACCACTGAGCCTTTAGTTTGTATTCCACTGTCTGCGGCCTTGCCTCCAAACTCCTCCTTGCACAGAGATTCTGAAACACTACTGGTTCATACAGTTTTATTCAGGTTTCCCTTAAGCCACCAGGGCTAAAACTACATATGAGAATCACTATGATGCAGAATATTTTGTTATTATGTGTCCCCAAGATGCTAAT
Organism: Chloroceryle aenea; assembly: GCA_013399075.1. Lineage (NCBI taxonomy): Eukaryota > Metazoa > Chordata > Aves > Coraciiformes > Cerylidae > Chloroceryle > Chloroceryle aenea. The sequence goes on from VWZY01005334.1 coordinate 249,069, forward strand.
TGAAGGACACAGTGGGTCTGTCCCTGGATCCTTCTTTCTCCAGCTGATTCTCCTCCTTTCATCACAGAAATTCATGAGCTGCAGCTGCAGAGGGAGCGGGGGCAGGCTAAGGGGCAGGAAAGGACCATACAATCACTTTTCCCCAGGGCCCTTTTCCCACCAGAAGAGAGGGATTGGGTTCCTCTCTATATCATACAGCTAGAGAGCCAGTGCCGGCAGAGCACTGTCCAATTAAAATTAAATAGCAGCTGGTGACAGTTGCTAGTAGACTAAATTGGTTCTGTGGGGAATAGCCCATTAGAGCGGTCGTCTCCATGAAGAGGCGACCGGCAAAGCACAGGGGCTTCTAAGCCTTGAACCTGCCTCCGGTCCGTACCAGAATTACGTGCTGGGTAACATTTGGTGCTGCGACGCTCGATGTCACGCTCCTAGGTACAGACTCTGCTTTTTCCTGCCTTAGTGTCCATCTCACTAAAAATTAACCACAGTTAGCGCTCATTTCACACCGCGATTCGTGTTTCCCAGGCAGGCTGCTCTTCCCCGGCTTTTGAGCAACATCTCCTGCCTGACCTGTGGCACGGCGTGGGAAGAGGCTGAGGCGGGACGCCAGCGGCGACCTGCCCCATCTCTTGCTCGGTCTCTCGTGCCGGGTCAGGAGGAGGCAGCGGGGACTCGCGTCCCCCAGGGAGCCCGGCTGGCCCGGGCGTACAGCGTCGCGGGGCCAGGCCGGCAGCAGCTACCTCGGCTGTTAGCTGGCCGGGGAGGGTGAGGCTCTGGCAGAGGCTCCAGTTCGGGAAGCCACAGGTAGGCGGCGGCCTCTTTTTCTCTTCCCAGGTTTGTGGAGGCTCCCCCCT
>VWZY01005334.1:250697-262232 GCA_013399075.1 Chloroceryle aenea
AGGGTGTCTGCAGCCAGGGCAGAGGGTGGGGGCGGGGAGCTGGCGGGCTGTCAGCGCTTCCAGCGCAGGGAAACAGAGCGGGAATCCTGAGGGAGAGCTGGGTGGGCTTGCTTTTATGTTCATGTCGGGTTTGCGCTAGACTTGGATCAGCCAGGCTTCTGACAGTTCAGCCCACATGCCTGATTAATTCTTTGTATGTGCATGGGGAGACCTGAGTAAACAGAAACCTGGATGTACTTCGCAGATGGTTTTGTATCTGAGTCCTCCCGAGCTTCTGTTCTGTGTGCAGAACTGATCCCAAGTTTGTATTTTCAACTTCATATGGAGAACAAGCTGCAAGATCCAGATTCAGCCTCAGATTCCTAAGCCTCAGGTTCCTGTTAAGCTTCTTTCTCAGAAGCGACTAATTGTGCAGTTATGCAGAGCTAGAGGAAAAGTTTCTCAGAGCTTGGTCCAATTTTGGAGAAAGTATCCCTTAAAAATTGTATCTGCTACGTGGAGCTTCATTTGTGCGCGTCTTATCTCCCCACAGAGCAAGTGAAAGATGGCTTGCAACATCAGCTTGGCTTTCTCAATGTGTTGGAAATGCTCAGGAATCCAAAGAACTGTGTTGCAACTGTGGCAGCTGTGTAAGGTTGGGAGTTTGGTGCCTTCAGAAGAGTGCCTGCACCAGCAGGCCTGGGTGGGATTGCTGCTCAGAGAGCACAGTCTTCTTTTAAATGGGAGTAGAAAGCTTGCTTTGCATATGGCATACATATGAACAAAATTGGTAAGGAAGGCCTTTCACAGATGAGATTCAAAGAGTATGAACCCTGTATGGGTAACTTACGTATTTTGTTGCAGAATTACTTCTTATGGTAAACTTTAGTATATGGTTCCTCCAAGAGAGGAAGCCTTCATCACCCTTACCAAAAGGCTATTTTTGTGGTTGTGTTAAGCTAAAGTATTTTGATAACCAGTTTGACTTTTTTCATGTTTTGTAACTGCTCGACAAGGAGATTTTCTTCCTCGCCAAGACAGTTCTGTCCTTTTCTGCCAAAATAGTTACGTTAGTTTGGTGTGGCCTGGTGCAGTCAGACTTGAAATGGGAGTGTTTATTACTGGAGATGCCTGCAGTATGGTAGCGTATTACATTGCTGGCCTGATAGGAAGCTGTATTTATCTATCTCTGTTTTAAATAGGAGGGTAATTATTACTGTACACTGATGCAACATATCTAAAGGGAAGGATGAAATAAGTCTAGTGCTGCACTGTGCAAACTCTGAAAATGTGTCAGGCGTTAGTTATTGTATTCTCTCTCGGTTATTGTTTTGCACAAGTTACATATTTACCACTTTTCTCTTTTTTCCCCAACTCAGTTCTTTGAGCTAAGCCTGTTACTGCTTTTAATTTGGTGATCTTTGCTCTTGTCATTGCAATTCCCAAAACTGGACCCAGTTCTTACATTTGCTTTTTTCCATTTGGTTTTAAACTGTTTAGCAAATGGCATCTCTTCTGTCAGATTTAATTTTGCTACTTAACTACTGCATTGCTGTTGCTAATATTTGCTTTTCAAAGATCTCATGTATTAAAGTCAATGAGAATTAATGATAATTTCTTTTTTTTTTTTAATTGTATGGAATACAGCCTTTTTGTAAAGGAAGATCATTTTACTTGTCTGACCTGAAGTTGCACATAAGCACGTGTTAGTTCTCTTCTGCTTCCTATATATTGCAGTCTGGCCAAGGAGATCGGGTGGGATGATCAGTTGTAGTTAGCATCATGAGCATCTCTATAATGCAAGCCGTCAGGGTTTCTATGCAAGTTTAACTCTGTTTCTGGCATTGAAGGGAAATATCTGCAAAACAAAGAGAATGGTTTAATAATGCTGGCTTTGTTTGGGAGCAGTGACAAGGGGAATTTTTCCTTCCCAGTTTTGAAGATACAGAAGCTTCATGGGGAAAGCTGTTTGCTGGTGCAGGATGGTGTAAGAACAACAGGGATTGTAAACAACTTTAATTGCATTTCTGTTGTCTAGATTCTTATTGCTCATAAACCTTTTATGGTAGGGAGAATATTGTAAACTACTTTATCTCCTGTGGTGTACAGGCAGATGCAGCATGATGCTGTATCACATGACCAATATTTTGCTCTGGCTTTCAGGACAAGGGGACAGGGACAAGTACACCTGCTTTTCAAATCATTGGTAACTTCTACTTGAATAAATGGCTTTTGTTCTCCTTGTGGGGACCAGACAATAATTTGCTCTTGGGACCAAAGGTCTCAGGGTGACATTTGTGATCCCAGCATGACTGTTATATTGGAAGGACAGAAGCAAACTTCAAATGTGGGTCACAACCTCATCTTGGGGAGTAGCTTCAGACTGGCAGCTGGTGTAAGCTGGTGCTTGGGCAAGTACATACTTTTGGACTTGTGAGGGTTTTTTATTTGCTTACTAGCATCATTTTTCTTTGAAGTAAAGTTTCCATGTAGTATCCTTCAGATAACAGGAGTCTGTTAGTGCTTGTTCCTTGCTGAGCATGGGTGGGGGTGTGAGGGAGGGAAAGCAGGCAGAACAAAGCTCTTTGTCTTCAGTTAGTCATTCTTATAGTCATGGACTGTGCTTGCTTCTCGATCTGTGTGGCACATCTGTCCATGTAGCATCCGTATGCTCCTAGATATATTTATTGGAGTATTAATAGGTAAATGTGTCTTGAAGGATGTTTTTCTTCTATTATGTACTCTCTGGTATCCTGTAGTGAATACATTAGTTCAAGTACATCCATTCATCACACCATGTGTGGAAGAACTTTCTGATGTGGCAAACTGGTTAACGATGTGCTGTATTGCAGTAGGTGCTGTGTCTTTGCAACCCTTACTAGGGGGATCATCTGCCCAGAGTGGCTGGATTTCTGCCGTGCCCTTCAACTGGGAGGCCTGCTTTCCAAAGGTTTTGTATTGGTGTGATGCGTGCAGTTACATTTCATGTCCACTTTGGGGTCCTGAAGGTAGTTTTCAGTTTTATGTTATCTTGGTGATGGTTGGTTTTTTCTGAATCTGCCACTGATTTGGGGTTTCACTGGCATGGTTCAGCTTTCTCTAATTTGGTTTGGCTGGCTTACACTTCCCATTTAGGATGGCAGAGAAACTTCTCTTTATGTCTCCCAACTGAGAAACCTGTGCCAGATTCTGTTTCAATACAAGGGTATTTTTAAAGACCATTTAGTAAAATGCTATCCTGACATGTATTTGAGCTTCGCATGATGAGCAGGGTGTTGTGCCATAGGAATTGACCTCAAAATATGGTGAGACATGTCCCTTTGGGGTCAGTGACTGGTTTATAACTCATGGTAGTGGAAGGCCCTAATGGCTCAGGGTGAGCCATTATATTGAATTATGAAATTCAAGTGTAGTATGTGGTGCTTGTGACCTTAGTTTAACTGCACTAGCCACGTCTAGAGAATTAATTAGATTCAGCACTTTTTTAAACAGTCTTTCATCAGGTTTTCATTAAGCTTATGTGTGTCGCTGCTTTGCGTGGTGTTTTGTTCTATGTTTCCAGCATCCAGCTGCCGTAATATGTTTTACACCATGGAACTTGCTGAACAGCTTTTCATCTTCTAGCCCTGTGCATCTGTAGTTGTGACCTAGCATTAGGTGCTGTAGTTTACATCACTTTCAATTCTTAAATGTCAGGGTGGGTGAGGACAAGTGCCTCTTTGAAGTGATCAGAGCTCATCAAAAGGCGTTCGGTGGCAGCAGAGAAATCTTGCGTGAATTACAAGGCCAGCTTTTGGAAACACTGAGAGGCCTTAAACAATCATTGTTTTTCTAGGGCGTGAAGAAGGATGGTTTTCCCAGTAATGTTTGGTTTTTACTATCTCCAGATACTTAAGAAAAAATTAATATTGCTGTTCTTTTCTGTGAATCCTAATGGTTTGACAGACTGGAAGACTGTCCCTTCCATCCTCTAAGCTATTTATTTTTAGTCTCTCAGAAGAGATGTTTTGAGAGAAATGCTGGGAGGTTAACCTAATGACAACTTCTGGTTTGGTTTGTCCAGTAGTAGGATGGGGTTTGGCCAGTTGTACCTCCTACTTTAACAAGAAGAAACTGATCCTGTGGGAGGGAGGAAATGCTACCTCCTAATTAGCGTTGTTGTTGTTTAAAATCCTTCAGTGTTTGGTTTTAGAGGCACAGCATAATTATTTGATGTACATGCTGAACATGTATACGTACATATACATTTCTTTCATGTTTGAGCACATTAATGCAAGAGAGCTGGGGGGATGAGGCTATTTGTCTGCATGATGGGAGGGCAAAATCCAGTTTACATTTCATCTCCTGCTATTTTGTTAAGTAAGTATTTTCCACTCTTTGTGTGCAAGGCAGTACTGGAGCACGTTTCCTGCTTTAACTGAACAGGAAGCTTTATTCAGTTTATTCCTAGGGAAACCCCTCCTCCCTCCCTAGCCACCAAAAGTGAGCATTATTTGGGACAGTATCAGCAGTAGGCAAGAGATGAACAAGCTGCCTGACTTTCTGCACTTTCTAAAGCTTCCGGATAGAGTGTACAAGATACTCATCATCTCATCACAAGAGGAAACTTTCCTTAGGAAAAGGTTTAGGAAAAAAACCAAAACCAAACCAAACACATTCACCTCCAAAATAAAATAAAAAAACAAACCAAAAAACACACCACAACCAAAACCCCCAAACTGTTGACCAAAACCATGGTGTGCTGTGGAGGAAGCCTTGGTGGGAAAGGACTGACTTTTAGGCGAAAAAAATCTGTTCTAGCACTATTTGGGAGCTACAGTTCAGCTGTGATACTCTACAGTTGCTTGAGGTGACTGTGCACTATGGTACTTCTCTCTGTTGCTGTGTAATATGAAGATTGAGCAGCAAAGTTCAAACTGTGTTAAACAGTTAACTACTAAGTTCACCTCGGGGGGGTTCAGGGAGGGAAGGAAATTTTCTCTTTTACCCTCTTGTAATTATTCGGATTGCTGCTCAGAAGAAATATAACTCTTGTTCTATTTAGCTAGTGCAAGACTAATTATCTGTGGAAATTCAACCTGATCCAAAGGAGATTTTGTCTGAAATAAGCAGGAAGAGAGTCTGAGTTAGAAAAAGATTTCCCATGGGGACAGTGGGCCAAGTCGCTGTCCTGCCGAGTGGCAAAGCTCCAGCTGAATTCAGTTTGATGAGGGTTTGGCTTGCTGTTTTGAAAACAGTTGACACTCTTTGGCTGAAATGTAGAACTGCTTTGTACGTTGCTCAGAACCTATTATACACCACCTATGAACATTTATTTCCGTAGATCTTAGGATTGGCTTGATCTTTCAGGAAAACAGTGGTTAGGAGAGGTAGTTAATGAATTAAACATACTTGTATTTAGTTGTGTTTAATTAGGATCTATTTTGAAGGTTCCTAGATATTTTAGGATACAATAAAATGTCCTCAGAAGTTTCTCTTCCTATTAGTATTGGCAGAGTCTCAGCTTGGTTGAGTGTGAGCTAGTAGTATTGGTCTTGTGGGCTTTCCCTCCTAAGCTGCTAATATGAAGTTGTTGCAGAAGAGGCATTTTTCGGGTGAACCTATTAACAAACGTAAAACACCACTGTGGAAAGCCACCGAGATTCCTCAAAACCTCTGTCCTGGAATTTAAACCAGCCTCTGATCAGTGGAAAGTTAGATCAGGCTTTCAAGGGGGATGGGGAGCCGATTTATCCCACACATGCTTAGGGATTCTTGTACCTTTGTCCAAAGTGTTTGGTGCTGGCTGCCGTCAGCCAAGGGATGCTGTACTTGTGTTGCTAAGGTCACGTTCCCTATGGTAGTTCCCGGCCTTTTTCTGTATTTCTGGGTGAGGAAGGGCAATTTTCCTTTCCTTCTCTTTCTTCCTACCCCACCCTGCACGCTCAGGTAGATGATATGATAAATGAAGGCATGTGCTCTGGTTCCTGTTACCAGGAGCATTAGTGCAGCACAAACAGAAAGGGAGATTGAGAAATAGAAGAAATTAAAAACTGCACATGGAAGGCTTGGCAATTATGCAAAGTCCCAGTTTCTTTTGTAGCCATAAACTAGCTATCGGCAGGCGAGATCAAAGCTGTCCACCCTAACAGTTAACAAGATCAATTAAACATGGTAATTAAATGTTGTTCTTGGCTGTAGGTCGGATAAGAAGCCTGCTGGTTGGATGGCAGTCTCCAGAGAGCCTGGATGACATGCCACTTAAGAGACTAGAGAAAATATCTTTCTACCTGTGGGTTAAGAACAGTTTAATGTGGGTGGATTTAGCAAGTTGTTTGTATTTATACTGTACCGTGTTCTAGTTGCACAGGGCTGCTTGTGGCTTCGGGCTGTTGGGTTGTTTTTTCTTTTCTTTGTCATTTTTGAATTATGGTGGGTGAAGTTGACTTGGTGAGATTTATTTATTTATTTGTCTCTTGTCCTTTAATCAGCACTGTGCATTTGAGTTTTCATTGCCTTCTGAGAGTTATGAGTAGTTAGAATGTTTAAGACCGTACTGCATGTGGTTGAACTGATGTGACTGCGCAGTCCAGGGGCAGGGTAGCTCCGCTTACAGAGAGGCAGTGCTGAGTAATTGCTTTGCCATAACTCCTCTTGGTAACTTCCCCCTCGGAGCCACTGATCTACATACTTTTTAGGTTAAGCCCTGATTTTTGTATTTTCTTTTCCTTCCTCTTGTCTTTCTCGTTTTCTTTAGTATTTTAGGCTCCCCACCCCAGGTGTGCTCTGAGCTGCCTCTTCATCTCCAGTCCTGCCTGCTTGAAGGTGTGGCACCTCACCACCCATGTCATGTCTGATAAAATTGGCTTTGTGCATCTGCCTTCCCTCCAATACAACACTCTGGGCACATCTGAGAGTTGGTAGGATTTGGGAAGAAGGATGTTAGGGGATGGGAGGCAGAGACGGGAAAGACTGACATTTGATGGAGCTTCTGGCTTTCTCATGACAACCCCTTCTCACCCCTCCATTTCATACCCCTTGGTGGTAGCCCCAGTGTAAGGCTGCCTCAGCTGGCGTTGTGGCATAGTGGATGGCACCGTAGTAATAGTCACAATCCTGTCTAATATGTCCCTTGTTCATTTTTAATGCTTCCCTTCCAAACACAGACATAGGAGTACAAATCAAGAGACAAACCATTTACACCATTGCACTGGTAGAAGTGAGAGTATTCAGGTATTACCTGAAATAAATAAAGAAAACTCAGAAGAATTCACTTTAATGTATATCTGTGGTTGAGTTCTAACTGCTGAACTGAAAGGACATTTTAATGTTTCAGTAGGTTTAATTTCCCTAATTTACATGTGAGCAGCAGCTCTGTTTTAATCTGAAATTTAACATCTTGACAAACAGTAGATCTGTTAAGTTAGTTGACTGGATATTCCTTTTACTGTAATCAGGCTGCAGTCTAATTGAGCAAATTTTATTAGTCTAAGACTGTAATTTTTTAATTATTTTAGCTCCTACTTTTCAGAGATTAGGACTATAACAGATGCTTCCTGAATTGAATTGGAGCTATGGATGCTATCTGAAGAATTGAGCCACTTAATTTTCCTACTGGCAATAAATAGAGCTGTAAATCATAATGGAAAAATGATGAAGTAGAGGTTTCAAGTGTACTAACAGTGACCATGGTGGCTTTGGTGTGGTTTTCTTTTTTTTGTTTTGTGGTTGAACGGCCAAGTAGAAAAATGAAGAAGAGACTTCACCAGAATATTCTAAATGGTGATGTATTGTACTTGAATACTCTTTCTTCTTGTTCCTTCCATTTTTTTTTCCCTTTTTGGTATCTAAGATGCTGGCTACAGAAGAGCTGTCATCAGTTTTGAAGTGGTGGAATAAATATTGCCACTCACTAGTGTGCATATAATCTTCCGTGTCTGGTTGGTACGTAGGTAAGCTTTCTCAACAGCTTGGGTTTGAGTAAGAAAGCAAGCTTAGTCTCTCTTCTGGCAAATGGACATCTGTCTTCTCTTTTCTACTTCGGAGAGTTTTGGCTTTTGGCAACAAATGGAGTTTGCTTATGGGAAGCTCAGCAGGACCGGAGAGGAGTGGGTTATCTTTAGTGGCACCTTTTGTCACTGTTGTATGGGAGGAGAGCTCCCAAGAGAATGGTGTTGGCTTTCCCTTCCTATTCAAGAGCTCAGTAACTGAATCTGCTTGAGGGCCCTGAAAAACCAAGTGATGTTTGGCTAATGCACTATTTTTAAATGTTAAAAAGAAAGCCTCAAAATGTTTTTAGCCACATTGTCCTTAGAGGCACTTAAAACATTTTGAATTAGAAAAAAGAAGCCAACTACCAGGAAATGTGAACATGCTCTTACAAAACTTGTCTAAAACATCCCCTTTTTTGTTAGCTGTGGTACTCGATTTTCCATTTAGGAGGAAGATAGTGCAAGCAAAGCTTGATTGGTTACACAGGAAGATCCACACCTTCCACCCCTCCCAATCCACTTATTCTGGACATCAAGCAAATAAACCCCCTTTTTTTTTTTNTGAAACATTCTTCCCCCCCCCCCCGCCATGCACTAGAAGAAGAATGAAAATGCTGTAACATTCATAATGTGCCCTGGTGTGTTAGTTTAGATGCAGTTCTCTAAAATTTGTTCATTAAACTATTTCCTTGTTCTATTAATATTTAGGTAGGTAGTTACTATGTGGTTCCTCCTGCTGGCTTTTTTTAATAGCATGTGTATATGATAGATCAAGAGTATTATAAGATAGAAGCATCTTTATTACAAAAAGTCAGTGTGCACGGCTGAATGTGTGCTGTAGGGAACAGGCAGGGTAGGAAATAGAAGGGTGATGATGGGGGAATAGAAAGGTTTAGTACCAGTTGTGTTCAGGAGCTTGATGGAAACCAAGATATGGGAAACTGGTATTGCAACTGATCTCCGCAGGGCCAACACCCTTCCTGGTATCTCTGGCTGCTACCCTCGCAGTGGGGAGCGTGTGCAGTCCTGTTGAGCAGGCTGGGACAGCCCGAGCCCTGCGGGGAGCAGTCCCATGGAGAGGGGGGGCCCCGACCCTGCTGGGCTGCAGCTGGGCTTGGCTCTGGTTGTGCAACGTGTGCCGAAGTGGCTCTGCCTCTGTGCTTGCTGAAATCCCAGGTAGCATCGTGTAGGGTTTACCTCATCCTAGGGAGGCAAATATGATCTTAACACGGGTGGTTTAAATGTAAATAGATTATTACTGTTTATTTTGAAATTATAGTTGCAGTTATAATTACATGATAATTATAAAATATATGGAATTATAATCTGTAATAATGATCTTTATTTTCAGGAAAGATAGGAAAGCTGGAGAAAAACGAGGCAAGTGTCAGCCAGTTCTCTTTCCGTGCCTTGTGTTGTTGGTTGGCAGTAGGACAGGGCTGCCCTTCAGCAAGATGTCCCCTGCACAGAGAGGAGGGGGACTGTGCTTGCTTATCCTGAAGGAAGATGAAACTGCAGCATTTGCCTACTTGCGATCCAAAGTTCCTTAAAGCTTCAGGCAGCGCTTATTTAGCACAGCCACGATACAGATTTAACTGTGAGCATAAGGCTCTTCGCCCCCAGAGAGTCCAGTCTTAACACACACAAGTCAAACTGGGAGATGACAGTTTAGTTGTGTGGCTTAAAAAGGTCTGTGTTGAAGAACCCAAAGTTTCACAATAGTTATGGGCCTTTCTGAGGTCTAGAGGAAGAGCAGGTAATTAGAAATCCACGGAGTGTTTGCTTGAGGCAAAGAATACCACAAAAACATAGCGCTCTTGGTGTTTTTTAGTTTGTCACGTTACAAAAGCCTGTTTGTTCTATATTGATTACAGAGACATTGTGTCTGCTGGATGGAAACAAAGACCAAAACCATCTGCAGTACTTATTATCTTGCCTGCTCCCACTCACTGCTCAGTTTGGCTTGAATTCTGTAATTTGTGATGTCCCTTCTGAAGAGAGTGGTATGTAACAGGGGAGGGAGTGCTCTTTGAGGCGTGTTGTTTTGACCCTCTTGCTCTAAAAGAGAATGTTTTCCTCTCCCACCCCTTTTCCCAACACACTAAGTACAGTAGCTTTTTCCTTACAAACCATTTTGTTACTGTTAGTAACTTTGCTCACAAATTGTGAAACTTGCTGCAGCCTGAAAGTAACTACAGCTTGTAAGCAATAAGATGAAGAGTAGGTAATTTAGCATTGTACATAAAGATAATGTACTGCAGGTTAACACATCAAATATTTAGATGATTTAAATGCTTTGTGTAGTGTGACTGGTAGAAAAATGAATTAGGTCACGAAAGACAAAAGCTTGTCTCCATTTGAGCTCCTGTCAGCTTGGCATATTTGTGCTCTGTTGGTTTTATCACTAGTTATGTCTATGCACACGTGGTATTCCTAATGTAGATTATTAGTAGTAGCTTATAAAAATAAAATATGAATAACTTCATTCTGAAGACAAATGAAAAGGAGGTTATGTTTCTAGTAGACATACAACAGACATTCAACAGAGATAGCAAATTGGATAAATGACTGACTGGCAAAAGGCAGATAGCAACTAATAGAAGGCTTTAGTACGAACTCTGTAGGTAAACACTGAAGTGACCAGGCTCTTTCTCATCAGTCAGCCTGAAGGTCTGGTGTGATCTGTTAACACTAGAGCACAGTGTCGCTTACAGGGTGTTATAAAAGATATTAGAACTGTGTGCTGTTTCCTGCAGTACCTTTTTTGTTTTCTCCCCAAACCTCAGTGGCTGCTGTTGAAGCCGTGACTCTGTGGGATGGAAGGGAATTAAACTTTTCAAGGAAAAGTTCATGAGGCTGCTTGAGCGGTCACCGAAGATCGTGTATCGAGAGCTCTGCAACTGGAAGTGTAAACACACGTTTTGTGGTGATTGAAATCACAGACATGGGATGGCAGCTCTGGAGATCATAGTGTCATAGAATAATTCGGGTCAGAAGGGACCTTTATAGGTCATCTAGTTTCAACCCCACTGCAGTGGACAGGGACATCTTAAACTGGATCAGGTTGCTCAGAGTCCTGTCCAATCCGACTTTGAATGTTTTCAAGGACAGGGCATCTACCACCTCTCTGGGCAACCTGTGCCTGTGTTTCACCACCTTCATTGTAAAAAAAAAAACCCTCTTTCTTGTATGTAGTCTAAATCTTTTAGTTTTAAACCGTTATCTATTGTCCTGCTGTAACAGGCCCTGCTAAAAAGTCCATCCCCGTCTTTCTTATAGGCCCCTTTTAAATACTGAAAGGCTGCAATAAGGTCTCCATGCAGCCTGTCTTCTCCACACCAAAGAACCCCAATTCTCTCAGCCTTTCTTCATAGGAGAGGTGTTCCATCACTATGATCATTTTTGTCACTCTTCTCTGGACCTTCTCCAAGAGGGTTGTGCTGAGGACTCCAGAGTGAGGTCTCCCCAGAGCAGAGTAGAGGGGCAGAATCCACTGACCTGCTGGCCATGTGTCTTTTGATGCAGCCCAGGATGTGGTTGGCTCTCTGGGTTGCAAATGCACATTGCCAGCTCATGTTCAGCTTTT
>VWZY01005334.1:268815-280082 GCA_013399075.1 Chloroceryle aenea
TGAAAGAGCAACATCCCTTCTTTGAAGGGTGAAGTTTCAGAGTGAGCCATAGTGTAGATGTGGCGTCATGATGTTGCCATAGGTATAGCTAAAAGATGTTCTCACAGATGTCAAAAGGGCTTTGACAGAATTTCCATTTTACATTCAAGACAAAGAAAATTCAGAAAGGTCAAGTGGCATGTCCATGTAAACCAGTATCAGAGCCTGCATCTCAGTCCTGGTGAAATAGGATATCCCAATGGATTAAGCTTCTCTCCAGTTCATAGGCTGCTCAAGCTTGATCGGGTCGGAATTGGCTCGCCTTCTGTGGAACTTCACTTTGATCAGTATGGCTTTGATGATTAGGGCATCAGTGGCCAAATCTATCCACCAGAACTGAGGAGGAAGGGAGTAGGAGTGCCTGGTATTACGCAGTCTTTGATTGTGACGATTAAGATGACTTTAATGATAAAGGAAAATAATTAAGTTGTTATCTGTAACATTCCATAGACGTATTTAAATACAAGACATCGCTTTTCAGCCCAGCATTGTATGAAATTACTGTTTTTATTATCATTAGAATATTTCCTTTTGGTGCACTAGGAAATTCACTACAAAAGTACCTTCAATGTTGCAGTTGTCCAAAGGTGTCTTGGATTTTCTCTTCACCTGCTCTGTTATGTGTGTGCCCAGAGATACTCACTCTCTGCAACACTGTGGTTCACACTCTTTCAGATCTGGCTTATGCTGCCAGCCTTCTCGCTGGGTCTGATGGTTAATGCCTAGGCTGAAATCTTTCCTCTGTGCTTCAACAATGCTGAAAAACCTTCCTCGAAAAACCCCATTTTGCTTCATTCTAACAATGAATGAAGCAAATTCATTGCTTCATTCTAACAATGAACAAATCAACAAATGTTTTTACTGCATAATTTGGTAAAGGATGATAATATACGTGTATGTAGCAGTTACTTTATGAGGTATGGCTGAGGATTTCTGTGGAAAGGGTCAAATGATTTTTGACTTCTGCTAAGTTAATTTCACAAGAGAAGTGTGTGTGATATCCCCAGTGATCAATTGCTCTCAAATACTTATCCCATCTGAGTTGTGTAATATGAATCTGCAGGATTCCCGATGAAGAGTCTCTGAATGGTAGATGTGAATGTCTGCAGTGGCTTTTGAAATTTTAGACGTTAAAAGTGCTAATGAGAAAAATACTTTACATAGCTCTGAAGATAAAGATAGGGTCTAGAGTTTTGTAAGGCCTTGTGTTTAACTCTCAGTGATTTAAAATTTGAGGCTTTGCTATAAGTTTTTCCTTATGCTTCTGACAGAACAAAAGTCGACTGTATTCAGAGAAAGTAGACTAAGGCTGAGAAGTGAAAAATGCCAAACAGAAAGGTGTGTACCTCATTTGAACTGCTGCATGTGAAAATCTGCTGTAATACACTTCAAATTGTATGATAGGGTGCTATTTCTGAGTATCCCAAGAAGCATATTTGTTTTGGCAGCAGAATGATTAACAGTTTTTCTCGGTTATGTGGAGCTCTAAATTTTTCAGAGGGCTCTTGCTGGCAAACCAGAAATTGAAAATGGACAAACACCGAGATGAACATGCAGAATTTTTCAGTATGTATAGAAAATTAAAATTCACGGGTCATGATATCTGTACTACTACCTGAAGATCACAAAAGAAGTTAGGAGTTTTCTTTGGGTGCCATTGAAAATGGAGCTTGCAAGGGTGTAACCTTTCTAAGGCAGTCGGAGGCAGGAGGTGTTTCCTCTTGCACCAGAGAGGGGAGATCTGCACTGGCTTGGGAGTCGTGTGCCTACTGCATGCAGGGGATGGGTAAAATGAACAGTTTCTCTACTTAGGTGTAAAGGAAATGGAGTAAAACATCTGTTGTGGTAGAAGAAAGCATACCTGATGACATGAAAATGTGAGATCTCCAGTGCAGATAGGCAGACAGCCTGTGCATATATTGCCTGTGTTGCTCACACTCACTACTACCTCAAAACTGCTGCTGCAGGTTTCCACGATGAGGCTGCTGACACTGGCACTTCTCCATACGATGTGCACTAACATGGTCATGTTCCCTTGTGTTGGGCTTTGTTTATCTGTCACTTATTGCTTCTTGGTCAACTTCTTGAGTGGCATCATGCCAGTCGTGTTTTTGGCCCTGTTTACGTGGCAGTGGTGGCTTTCAGCTTAATTGCCCAAGCTGAGCTGCGGCAGAAGCTTGTTCCATCCGTGCTGTGTTAGTGGCAGTTCTGTGCTAGCTCCCAGGAGCAACCCTCCTCTCTCCTCCTCTTCCCCCCAAAAAGTGGCAGTCCAGACGGTCTTATGCAGCAGGCTACTGGTGGGACCACTCCTGTTTCAGTTACAGACTGGTTTCTTTTTGGATGCTGGGAAGACCTTAGTGTTGGTGCAAATAAAAAATAACATCACTCCTAATCAGTGCTCAGCTGACTAACATGACCAGTATTAAGCACAGCTGACTGATTTGCTGGTATTCTGTTTTTCCTAGAGTGCCATAGCCCAGACCTTGAGACACTGGGATGCTGTAGTAATGGGGCTTGAAGAACTATTAAAAATAAAGAGAATTTTTGCTAATGTAAGCATGTAGTGCAGCATTTTTGTGTGTTCTGTGTTGGTGTTTTAAGGATGCCCACATGTGCTGTCCATCATGTAAGGCACTGCTGTCCTTTCTGTTGTAGGGGAAGAGGGATCTTTTGAAGTGCTTTAGCTGGTGACCAGTAGCTTCTTGCTGTAGTGTTTACTTGGTCCATAATTGGTCCATATGAGAACCTGATGATTAGATACACAGGAGAGTACCTAGGAGCAATGAGGAAAATGCACCACCATTGAAGTGATGCATCAGTAGTGGTTCCACCAGCCCCGAGCTCTTAGGATATTAAACCAGGTTTGGATTTTAGGGGAGCAAATGTTATACAACACTGGCGTTTTTTAAAATCTCTGAAAATCACATGGGTATTTTTGTGCTGAGGAGAGAGATGTTAGTCCACGCTTACATTCATTTAAAAAGTCATTGATTTTACAGTCTTCTGTCTTGATGTGCATATTAAAAAAAAACAACAACCAAACCAAAAAACACCAAAAAAACCCAACCCAAAGAAGCAAGAACCCAAAGGAAGTGCCCCCAGGACTCCACAGAAGGATAGCCAAAATCTCTGGCTGGCACGGGACATGCGTGGGGGCATCTTGCAGCTCCTGATGAGCAAGTGAGGGGAATGATTTGAACAAGTGTTGCCATTTGGGGCTGCTGCCAGTTAACAGGAGTTAGAGGAGCCCTTGATTTCAGGGGCAGTTGAGAATAAAAAACAAAAACCAAACCCTGTAATGGGAACCAGCTCTGGTACTTTTTTGGCCAGCCCTCTATTGCTTTATGACCACTCAGTGTTGGCAGTGCCTCTTTCCACCTCTTGAATGCCAGTGGCAACATTTTGAAAAAGGATCAGATTCCAAAATAAACGTGCACATGCAGATTTGCTGAGAATTATCAGTGAAACGAATTCAAAGAGAAGCAGGGGCTTAGTGTGAAATAAAACCAGATTTAGTTGTTGGGGGTAAGTTGGTATGTAGTTCAACTCTCTGTAACCACTCCCAAAGGATACAATAAATACTGGTATTTAAATATAAGGCTTCATATTTTCTTTAATAAATGGGTTTGGGTCCTGAGCTCTTGTTAAATATGCAGAGCAGTTAATGGTATGAATATGTTTTCAGAATTTTTGCTCATCTTATGAGTCAGTAGTCCTCTGTTGGGATGGGTGAAAAAAGTAATGCCTGTTTATAAATGCATTAATCTAAATTAGACTTTTAAAATTAAATACTATTACATAGTCATTTAATATCCTAAGACTAGAGTTATAGTGATGGTTTTAGGGTTTGTTTATTTATTTTCTTTTTTTTTTACAAGCTCTCCTCACAGTCCTTAAAATAAAACATGCTGTACTCTCTCCCAACCCCTTTTCCCCAAAAGAAAATATTTTAAAACATTATTTTTAGCTCAAAAGTAATTCAGAAATTACAAGTTGAGTTTTATTAACCTTCTTCCCAACCTATAAGCATGTGTGGCCTCATCTCCTATGTGGTATTATTCATGTTATTGCCAGCTGAATTCTGTTCTGTGTAACAGAATTCCCCAAAGTAATCTTTTTTTTTTCTTTCTGAAGCAGTAAATATCTCAGCACCCTGTGTTTATGGTGATTGTGATATTTTCAACCATAACGGTGTAACTCTGAATTTACACACATGGAGCGACGCTCTTCATTGTGATCTTGTGAGGCACTTGGTCTTACTCTTGCAATAATTAAAAGTCCTGCTGAATAATTATGAAGACTAGCCAAGCTTGTCCTTACTTTATGTATTGTTTCCCTGTTTTTATGGTTGCAGTTTGGTTTTGACAGCCAAACCCTGAAGCAGAAATGACAAACAGGCCTCAATTGGCATATTTCTAAGGTTAGCTAAGCAGCAATGAAAACTGACAGCTATCGAGTGGTGGGAGTAGCAGCCAAACTGGGTTAAGAGTTACTCGAAGCTATACATGGTGTTCATTCATATGGGGCAATTCCTCCATATTCTACTCATTAGTTTTTGCTGAGGCAATAAATTACATTTTGAAGATGAGTAGAGCTTCAGAAGTTATTTATTCAAAAGCTTTAGTTATGATAGAAAAAGTACAAGTTTTTATGAACAACCTGTAGTGAATCTGTATAATATATAGCCCACTGATCAACTCTCATGTACCAATTTTTATCAGCATTATTATTAAATGTAGTGAATATTCTTAAAAACTTGAGTGATTGGGATTTGTTTTATTTCAACACCTCCAAGTTCTGCTCAGTCTGTACCACTCTGCACCATTTTACTGTGGGGAATGGGGATGGAGGTTGGTTTGCTCTTCCCCTTCCCTTACTTAGGGGTTGAAGAATGTACAGCTCATCTGACTGTAACTAGAAACAACTGCTGAACTTCCATCTGTTAATTACTCATTCATCGAGGACTACACTCCTGGAGCATCTGCTAGTCATTAGATCTTGTTGAAAAAAAAGCCAGTAGGAAAAAAATATAGGGGGGAGGAAAACAGGGAGGTATTTATTTAGAGCCCAGAATTGATAACAAATGTTCTATTTTTGGTTTCTTTGCTGCTATGGAAGCCTTGTACCTTCATACAAATAATATAAATGCCTTTCATCACCTGTTAAGTGAAGTGTGTGCCTGCTGCTTGCAGGTGCTTTGATTATTTTTAGATAGTGCCTGTATCAGGGGAAAGCTTTGACAACTCTTGCCTTTGCTTTTTTCTTTCTTTGCCTGTGATGTCGTAGTTACTTGCTGGGCTTTCTCTTCCAGCCATGGTTGTTATCAAGCTTTTTTCTTGATGACTTTCCACTTTACTTTCTGAAGAGCAGTGACACAGGAAGCCCAGAGAGGCTCCAGTGATACAGGGAAAAATTTCACACCCTAATTTGTGAATTTGTCTGATGTGATGTGACAGAGCCCTGTACAGCGTGTGTGCTTCGTTGTTGGAATGGTGCTGTGCATAAAGCTACGGTGCACTTCAGTCTGTGCTGGTTTTTACTTCAAACTAACCTGTGTCTTTTCAGTAAGTTTTATCTGTTGGAGCATCTATGCCATGTCCTGGTGCAACCTGTTCAGCCACAGCTAATATACCAGAAGAGCTTGCTGTGGTATGTGTGGGAGACGTAGCAGGAGTAAGGCACCACCTAAGTTTTCCAGACTTCTTCCAGATGCATTCCGACTCCCCAGGAGAAGGTGAAAGAACATGTATACCCTCTTTGGTGGTGGTAGCAAGCTGGTGGATGGGCACAGTCCACCACACTGGGTGACACCTGATCTGTGTAACTGCCACTCATTGTCCTCTCCCCCTGATGCTGCTGCAGACTCCTTAGGCTAGATCCAGTGCAGGTGCGGTTCAGTCTACTGATCCAAGGGGAAGCTTTCTGGCAGCAGGGACAAAACATAGTTTACTAGATTAGGAATAATATCCATGCCAGGGGTGTGATGCTGCATTCGTTTTGGCAGTGCTCACAGTAACAGCTTCTGCCCTCTCTCCAGCACCAAAGTGATGGCAAAAATGAGTCAAGCTGATACAACTGTGAACAAGAACCCAGTAGGAGCCCTTTTTCTGGCATTTGCTTACTGTAGTAACAATGGCTCTGGGAGGTTGCTGGACCCTTCCAGTCGGGGAGTCTGGACTTGCTGTCCAAAAACTTACCCTGCAAGCTAATTCTGAATGCCTAAACTCAGTTGATACCTCCCCCCTTGAATATTTTTTTTCTTAAATATTTAATAATTAGGCACTTTTCATTAAGTGGTCTCTTCAGAGTGGAGGCAGCCAGAGAGCACAAGCTTTAGTCACTGGGCTGGTGTGAAAGAGCATCAGTTTCTGTCCCTCCTGCTTTAGTGAAGGTCATGAGACCAGAGAGGAAGAAGTTGGAAAAGAGGCTCCTAGGCTTTGTAGCCTGGGAATTAGGGCACTTGGCTGGTTTGGATTAATGTGGGTTTTGGTTTGCACTCTGAGACTTTTTTCTGTTTTAGCCCAGTGATTGTTTTGGTTGGAGTTTTGGTCTGGTGGTTTTTTGTTGTTGGTTTCTTTTTTTTTTTTCCATGTCTTTCATAATAATGTAATTGCTATTAATAAGAAGTTCTGTGTATCCAAATCTGGCTTTTCGATTCCACGCCATTTATAAATCTAATTCCTTTACCTAGATTGCCAAGTATTTTTGGCATGCCAAAATGGAAAAGTTTGCTTCCTGTATTTCTCTAGAGTGTACCTCCCTGCGCTCTCACCATCTCTTGTCTTTGTCTGTAGGGACTCGAATTTTTATTTAGCTGAAATTCCTGTTTCTCTCACACACCTTGAGTATTCATTAATTTCCCCTATTGAAATAGATGCCAAACCTGTGTGGCTTGATCTACTGATGTAATTAAATGCAAATTAAACCAGTTTTGCTCAACATTAGTCTGCATTACAACTCACTAATTAAAAATGCCTAATGTCTTGAAAAACCTGAGTCACTGAACTTCTCAGCCTGGTACAAGAGTCTGTGACTTAGGCTGCAGTGGCAGAAAGCAGCTGGTTTGGAGTTCAGAGCACAGCAGATGCCTCTCAAATACTAAATAAGTTGAAGACAGGATATTGCCCTTTCCTGTTTGCATCTGCTTTAATTGGAATTGAAGAAGGTTTTCTGATGGGTGATGGGTTTAGTTCAACTAGAAAGTAGTGCTAATGTCCAAACAGGCAGGTCTGTGCTTGTGTGGGTTTTTTTTTGTTTGTTTGGTTTGGTGTTTTGTTTTTTGTGTGTGTGTGTGTGCGTGGTTTTTTTGTTTGTTTGTTGTTGGGGTTTTTTTGTGTGTTTTTTTTTCTTTCGGTTGTTTTGTGTGGTGTTTTGTGTTTTTTGGGTTTTTTTTCTGTTCTGTTATGCTGGAAACTGAGGGCTTTTTGGCTGTCCTGTAATACCATTTCCCCAGGAGCCGGGGTTGGGAGGACTGCTGTTCCTCAGTGTTCAGCCCTGCATAGCTTTTCCTCTATTGATTGGTGTCTCCTCTCCTTTTGCATAAAGATCAAGTTTCCTCTTGCTTCATTTCTCCCTCCCCCCTTTGCACATCTTCACCTTGCATTCATTTGTTCTGTATGTTTGCCGTGAGTATTGGTGCTTCCCCAAAAGCTCTCCTGTTAGGACACATTAGGATTATAACAAGCATGCCCCTTAATATTAGGTCTCTTCTATGTAAGGTGGGGCCCAATTTTGAAATTCCTTTGGGATGGGAAGATTGTTATTGCTCAGCACACTTTCCCTTTGCTGTGTCTGTAAGCACGGCTATGTACAGTTTAGCTCTGAACGCTGTGTATGACAACTAATAAACATGCTGGTAGGAGTAGGCATACTGGTGGGTAGCTATTTACTGCTTGGTGTACAATTATTGCTTAAGTGCTCTTCATTAGAGCTGTTTTTTTCTTTAAACTGGTTCCACCCCGTGCATGTGTTCATTTCTCAGGATAGTCATAAACACTTTGGAAACCGTTTTAAGATCGTGAAGCTGGTGCCACTCCATGGGCTGTATATCTGGGGTGTTTTGGGTCATGATCAATTTTTGGAACTTTGTCTCTCCACAAGAAGACCACCTTTCTTAAAATCTGCACCACACCACAACCCAGACTCTGTATGAAGTTTTCACTTTGTTTTCAGTGTCACTGATAGAAAACTGTTTAAAAGGAAATCTTTAAAATTAATGGTGGTTGTTTTCCTTGTCCCTAATGCTTGGCCATTCCTAACATTGATCCTGAGTGCTCTGATTGTAGTTTCTCAGCAGCTTGAGTCAGAATTACTTGGCTTTTAGCACAGCATGGACTTCTTTGGTACCAGTTTCACTGAAGGACAGTAAATTTATTGAGCAAGTGTGAATTTACTATGCCAAATCCACTCTGCAGTTATAGTCACACTGCCAGTGAGCAAAATGATAGAATACTGCTTCCATGGAAGCTGAGGTGACTGAGGAGCTAGCATGATAGTGGGTTTGGTCATTGGTGATCTATACTGGGTGTGAACCAGTGCTCTGGTTTAGATTGCTCATGGCCCTAGGCTTTTACAAGATGCATTTGTCAGTGCTTGCATGAGAGCACTACCACAGAAGGAAGGCTGTTAGAGGTTTCACAGGGATAGTAATACTTTATCTTTTCAGTATAAGTAGAGTCTTATGTATGTAAGTTCAGAACCAAAAGTGCAAAGAGCTCTGGCTTTGGGACTCGGGCTTTTCTTTTAACGTTACCTTTTGTTGTGCTTTCAACCCATGCTGTAGCTTTTTCCGAATACAGCAGAAGTAAAAACGATGGGGATTTTGTATGCAGCAGAGAAACATGTCATTGGAAGCCATTTTAAGCTTGTGTGTGCACTGTTGTCCAGCTGGTTGAGCACTGGAGTTGACTTACAAGACTCGGACTCCTAATTCCACCTCTACTATTAACCCCCCACAAAAACAGGGATAAACTCTTCCCATGCTTCTATATTTACTAGGAGGAGATCTAATTGAAGTGAGCCAATAGGAAGCATTGAGCACTCCAGTGAAGAGAGTATTTCTGCAGTTCTTCCTGTTGAAATCAAGGCCTCCCTCCAGTTCCTGTTTTAGTTTTGTTGCCATTAATAATCCCCCTAAGTGGGTGCTGTGATTTGAGTTTCTCTGCTCCGGCTGAAGATGAAGCCGGGAGGAGGAGGTTGGTGCATCCTTTGCTGGAGCAGTTTCCTGCCCTGCACTTCCCTTTGCCTGACCAAGAGCAAGAGTTAAATCCTGGCAAGCAGGGTGGTGGGGGAGGACAGGGGCCACCCTTTTAATCAGGACTGCTCAATTCAGCTGAACTTGGGGCTTCAGCTGCTTCTCTTGCTGCAATGTACCTCATCCTACCCCAGCCAGAGTTTTAAGCATGGTACTGAAGGAGAAATGAAATAGTAAAGCAGAAGCCCACATTTTACTTAAGTACATGCAGGCAGAATTCCCCCGTGAGATGCAGGCAGTCTTGGCAGGGATGTGGTCAAGAGGGCTCTGGTGTAGCAGAGGGAAGTCTGAAGGGAAGGAGGTGTCAAGTGGTAAGAAGAGATAAGTCAGAGAAGCAGAGGCCAGGACATCACTGGGGCACATGGAAGGGCTGGAAGGTTACTAGAGGGGAAATGATAAAAGATGGGATCAGATCTAAGTAGCAAGAGTGAGCGAAGGAAAATGAAAGAGCGTATTATCATTTGTTTGTTTTTAAACAAACAAGTGGAATGCCTGTCATGACATGGCCTTTGTGGAGAGAGAGAAACTGAAGCGTGGAGCCTGGTTAGGACTGCGTGGGTGCATCAGCTACTGGGCTTGTAAACTTGGGAACTAGTGCCTATGTTCCCTTTACAAAACCTGATACTTGTAGAGAATACTGCACGTTTAGGCTGGTTTAGGCTTGGAATGTGGCATTTCAGAAAAAGCAAATGTCCTGCTGTATGTGGGTCTATCTCACCTGCTACCAGAAGGCTTCTTTGCTGCCCTCTCAGTTCCTTGTCATGGCTTAAGTTGGATAAGATCTTGCAGACGAAACTAAAGCCAAAGTATAATCTGTTTATGATGCTTTTCATTTGCTTCTTGACCAGTCTCAATGACTGTTTAACTTCCAAAGATTGAAATATGATTACTCAAGCATACCCAACCTTTCCTGTTGCCTTTTCCCAGTGAGAGTTGCTGTTTGCTTTGACAGGAATAGCCTTGTATGTTTTGGGTTTTTTTTCAAGATTTGCATATTCATACCAAAATACAGTTTCAAACTCTTTCACAAAGTAATGAAGGTGATTAGGAAAAAAAAAAAAAGACAATATCTGCCCTTTCCAGTACAGTGTCTGTGGAATTATCATCCAGCTTGTCTTTGCTGATGGGTGTTGTCTCCACTTTCAGCTGCTGTATGAAATGCACTGACTCCATAAAATCATAACAGGGGATCTCAGGGGAGGTCAAATATAGAAATTATACTTAACTGTATAACATGACTCTGTTTAAAAGCTAACAGAAATAGAACTCAGCCACAAATAATATAATGCTGGAGGAGTAATAATACACTACATTCTGGCACTTTTTCTTTTATGATCTTCCCTGCATACAGTGCCCTGTAGTTTGGTTTTGGGCATAACTCTGTATAGCTCCAGATGAAGCATGTTCGGAGAACAGTCGTTTTTAACCATGGGATTTCAATGGGGCATGCTTAAAAGAACACTTTCTCTGCTCTCAGGTCGGAAGCTCTGGTCAGGCAATACTGCTTTAAGGTTAGTTCTCATCAATAAAATCTCCAAAGAGTCAATATTAATTTCTAGAATTCAGTTTCATTAATTGCAATTATTGGAAACTTTTCCAATAAAAAGGAAGGTAGTTACTGGATATGTTTTCAATCATTGGATTAATATCAGAATCACAGAATTTCCCAGATTGGAAAAGACCTTTAAGATCATTGAGTCCAGTCACTAACCTAATGCTGACAAGTCTTCAAGTAAACTATGTCCCTCAGCACTATATCTACACAACTCTTAAATACCTCCAGGGATGGGGACTCAACCATTGCACTGGTCAAGGTGTTCCAGTGCCTGATAACCCAATCAGTAAAGAAATTTTAATCTAAACTTCACTTGGCACAGCTTGAGGCCCTTTCCTCTTGCCCTATCACTTGCTACTTGGCTGAACAGACCAACCCCTACCTAATCCCCTTTCAGCCTCCTCTTCTCCACAGACTAAC
>VWZY01005334.1:280153-317557 GCA_013399075.1 Chloroceryle aenea
ATTTTTTTTACCTAACAAAGTGTATACCCAGCTAGGCCTTAAGCAGCCAGTAAAAAAAAAAATAGACCAAACCCACAACCAAAAAGTATTAAAAAAATAAGGTATTAAACATATTATATGTATTAAAAAAATAAAACTCATGGATAAAGCTCTAACAGTTAGAATTGGACACTGTCATAATGTTATCAAGTATCTCAAGTATGCAATCATGTGAACAGTGTTTGTATGGTATGGATGAGCACGTCTGACCACAGTGTTATTAAGGGCAGGAGATTCGGGTTTGGATAACATAGGAAGGGAAAGGCTGAGGAAAAGAAAGAATCCAGTACCATGAGTCTGGTTTCTATATTTTATTCTTAGATCTACTGACTTTCTACTGTGGATCTGTAGTCTTGGTGTCTTGTTTTAAAAAGGAGCCTTGCATAATGTAAGATTCCAGTTGAAATGGACTTGAAATACTTCTGAAGGGCTGTGTCTTGTGGGATGGACTTGTAAAGCGTTACATGCACCAGTTAAAGATCTGCAGAATATCTGGTTTCAGCGTTTTCCTTCTGTACGGAGAATAACGTTTCTGTATAGTAACCATGTAAGCAGAGAGTGGTAGAAAAGGTCTGTTTTGTCTACAGCAGTGAGGCAGGTTGAAAGTTGAGAAGCTGCTATGTGACAATAAGGGCTTCCCTGGTTACTGTCAAACTGTCTGTATTTATTTACTCACCTTATTTTTGCTCACAGCCTGACAGTTGTGAATTTTGGTAATTCATAGTGAGGAAATTTGCCTGCCAAAAGAATTGGGGTTTGTTCATGATGGGATTTGAACCCTGTGTATGACATCACATTTAACAAGAGTTTGCTCATTGCAAATGTGCTCATTTTTTCATTCTGTTGGGAGCACTTGCTGGGACCACAGAAAGTGCACTTGCAGCTCTGTCAGGGAGGGGAAAAGGAGGGAGAGGCAGAGTCCAGAAAATGGGAAGTTCTTGCCTGAATGTAGACAGTTTTCTGCTGTGAACTTTTGTACCTGCAGCACTTTTGGATTCAGCTTTACCAGTGGGAGCAATCAGCTGCTGGTCAAGAAGAATGTTCATGAGAGCCAGAAGGAGATTTCTGGGGGAAGAGCCACAAAAGCAAGGAAAATATGCACATTAGAAACAGATTAGATTATTGAATCTTAGTAAATTGAAAAATCACAGGATAAGTTTATCTTCAGAAAGCCTTCTGGAGATGAGCTAGTGTTTCTTTGCAAATGGCAATGAATTTAGCCTTAAATTGCTGCTCAATGTCAGAACAGAGTAGAAACGGGCTTAAAAATCATTACAACTCCTATTCCTACCTGCAAAACAGTTAACAACTGAGAGTTGCCATGCGTGTTGGGAAAACAGTACAAGAGTAGTGTTGAGAAGACCTCAGAACAAATCAAGCACATAAGGCACAAAGAATCAGCAAAATAATCTTGAATTTAGAATTGTGGTGGTAAGCACTGTGGGCATGGCATGTGAAGTACTTGAGGGTTTTTCTGAATTCAACCGAAGCTTTAATTTGTGGTGAGGTGGTTTGCGAAATGCCACCATTATCAAGGATGGCCACCACAAGCCAGTCAGATGTATCGGGTGGACTGGAAAATGTTGAACTAAGTGACCAGTAGTTGTATTTTTTGAAAAGTGTCTCTAAATTCATCCCCTTGGTGAAATTCTGTATCTCTTTCAATTGGCATTTCAGGTTTACCGACTGAAAATCTCTGTGGCTTGACTGGTTACAAATGTTTTCATGCAAGCCTGTTAGCTTTTAAGCTGATACATAAGCTGCTTTTTTTTTTTAAAGAAAGTGAATAAGCTTGTAAAATAGT
Source organism: Chloroceryle aenea (assembly GCA_013399075.1). NCBI lineage: Eukaryota > Metazoa > Chordata > Aves > Coraciiformes > Cerylidae > Chloroceryle > Chloroceryle aenea. The sequence goes on from VWZY01005334.1 coordinate 281,997, forward strand.
GTGTTGGAAACAAAAAAAAAAGTCCTTTTTTTTCTTATAGACAGCTCTGATTCATCAGAAAGCATCAAGATAATTGTCACGATTTTCATTTTAAAAGGAAACCAAGAAGTCTTGGCACAAGTGTAAAACTTTCTGTTGCTATACTGGCCTGTTGCCTGGAGCTAAATATTTGCCTCATGAATTTTCCTTTCCCTATCAGGAACAGGAAGCAGTGTTACAAATGAAATGCATTAAGGTTTGTAAGTGGTGCCCGTTATTCAAAAAAGTAAAGATGCTCTACATGTTATGTGATTATAAATGAGATAAAATGATATTTAGTCTGGATGAAATTCAGATGGTCACTGAATTTTCATGATTTGAGTACTCCCTAATGTGGAGATTTATAGTGACTTGCTGCAGGTCTCCTTCATCTAGAGAACTAAACCACATATTAGAGTCAGGTTTAGTTATACAATTTCAAACACTTAAGATGACTGGACACATTTTTTTTTTTTCCTTTCTTTTTCTCTTAATTTTTCTTTTCTTCTAACGAGTCTGCTATCAGCTAATTGGGCTTTTGCTGTTGCTTCTCGGCCTTCAGTGCTTCACATGCTTTTTGTAACTCTTTGTCTTCTTTTCCATCCCTGTTCCTGGAGGGGCACAGCAGTGGCCAACTGAGCAGCTGCAGCTTCTCTCCCTCATTGCTCCCAATGGGTGCTGTCTGTGACAGGCTGTGACCTGGAGAATAAGGAAAGAGAAACCAATCTTGTTAAGAGATCAGAAAACTACAGAGGCTGTGGAAATATGGAAAAGGCATTTGAAGATTTTGGTCCTTTCAGGGGCTTCTGGAAATGCACCTGCTTGTTGGGATGACCTCGCTCTGTTGCATCAGATAGCAGGAAATCCAGCATCCTGGGCAGTGTACCTGCCTGCATCCCAGGCAGTGCTCCACGATCACAGTCTTAGCTATATACCATATTTTGTCAAAGTCAATAAAGAGGACAAGTGTCTCACCTTTTCCTACTGCTTGAAATGAGGTAGAGGATGAGCAACTGATTCCTGCCCTTCTTTTAGTTATAAGAGAATTGAAAGCCACCACGCTGCATGCGTATGTGATCTGCTTTAGTTTTGTCCTGCTCTGGTAGGGGGTTGGACTTGATGATCTTCGGAGGTCCCTTCCAACCCCTAACATCCTGCGGTTCTGTGATATGGTGAACATAATCCTAAGGCTGTAACATCATGATTTTTTCCCCAGTTAGTGCTGTTCTTTCTTTTTAGACAGTAAAGGTCATAGTGCTAACTTTGTCATTAAAACTGATGAAAGGTTTTTTTCTGTAACTACATACCCTACAAAATCTACTCTGTGTTGAAGATATTAGCTGTATTTAACACTAATAAGCCATTCAGCTTGTATCTTTGTTGAATCTGCAAGGGCCTTGCTTTTTGTTGTATTTTTCTGCTTTGTAAGGAGCAGTTGACATGCTTATGGTATTAAGGGATAAAATTTAATGGTGAAATAAAATAGCTAAAAGTTTGCAGAGTTTTGATTTTTTTCTACTTTCTGATTCTATGTTTCTGAAGTTAGGCAAGTTGGTTTTCCCCAGTCTTTTTCCAGGCATATTGTGTTATCTGATGTTTAATCACTTCCCTTTCATTACATATTGTAAAGTAAGACTTCTGATCTTCAGTACAGACTTAAATATTTTATTCTCTTTATATGTAGTTCTCAAAAGTTTTCCTTTCATTTTGCCTATTTTATGTAGCTGTGAAAGGTTTTCCTTCTTAGCTAAGCATACCTGGCATTAACTGTTCACTGTGTATGTCATTACTACATATTTATAGCTCTTGAGTTAAGCTACTTCGGGAGCTGGGCACACAATGGAGTTTTTTCTATCTTCTCTGGAAAAGCTTTGCATGGTAATAAGTGCTGTGCTTAGCTGCAAGTACTTGTATTACTGAGGGAAATCTGCTTTCTCTGGACTCTTGAGTAATAGAGGGAGGGCACTGTGGTAGCCATGCTTTGTGTCTACCTGTGGATTATCATATACCCTTGTAGGAATCAGCCAGAAGAGTTTTAGAAAACATCTGTACTGTCTTTTGTGTTTCCCTTTTTTAATCTGTATGGCCTCCCGAGAATCTGAGGCAGTTGCAAAAACTGCAGTCCTACAAGGTGCAATCTTGTTGGCAATCTTGTTAACCATTGGTTGTGCAATTTGTGTCTTTTAAACTGTGGGCATTTGTTCTCATAAAATGTATTGAGATACATGTTTCCAGTTCCTGATTCATATCAGAAACAATTTATGTTGAGGGCTTTCTATTTACCTCTTTTTTGAGATTTGTATTGCATAAAAGCATCACGGTATGAAATAATTTTTTGTCACTCAACTGTAGTGTTTGTTTGTTAAAAATGCTTGTTTGGAGTCCTTGATCTGAATAAATCTTTAGAGCGTAAGAGCTGCCCTTCATTTAGATGATTTCTTAGAAAACAGTCCAGAGAGAGAAGTAAGAACCAAACTGATACAGCTCAACCCCAAGAAATACTGGTGTCCATGGCAAGAATCTGAATGACCCGAATTAGAGGCTTTGTATGGGGAGCTGGAGAGGAGGGGAAAGAGAAGACAGAGTGTTTAGGCAAGAGAAATAAGTAAAACATCCAAGGAGGGATCAGGAAGTTTGGGGCTCAGCCTGGATGAAGCTCAAGGTGTGTGGCATTGGGATTATGTGACAGTGGTTGTGGGCAGTGAGCAAATGAAGCATCTCCTTTTTAATCCCTCATGTGCACAGGGACACTGTGGGTTGCTATGAAAACTTTCAAGCTCTCTTTGCAAACTCTCTGTAGCTACAGCAAATTATCACACGCAGAGATTTTGTCTGGCTGTTTTAATGCAAATGGACAACATTGATTCTTCTGTCAAAGAAAAAGTGCTATTGAGTGAACCGTCTGCATGGGTGTTTTTGCCTGGTACAAATGCTGGGAATATAGCTGTTTCATTCTGCTGAGCTTTTATTTATGTTGATTTAAAACTACTTTTTATTTGTGTCTTTTAAACTGTGAAAACTTTGACTCCTGTTTTGTTTCGAAAGATGCTTACCAACGAGCTGATGTCATTTGTTTTGGAGGCCAGCCTCTTTTATACACAGAGTGGTGTCCTATGAATTGAGATAAAATCTCTGATGAATGTGGACTAAGTTCATGATTCTTAACGAGTTGCCAGAATGATATATATTGTTTGCAAGTTGTTTTAACTTGTAACGCTCCCTCGACAAACGAGGGGAATGGCCTGTTGTGATTTGCAGCGGCGTGTCACAGAATGCGCTTACCAGCGCTTTCCACCCGCTATTCAGCTTGCTGTTCCCGGCTTGTTTTCTGTTTTAAAAAGTATTTTCATTGTCAAACCCCATCCAAACTATTCAGTTGGAGCAGCCCATTTGCTGGTGCTCCGAGACGCTTCGTTTTGTGCTGGCTGATACCCGATAATGGACACGGAATATTCTGAACCGAGTGGTAAATATGTCTTCTACTTATGTTGCTATTTCTAGATATATTGATTTTATTTAGGTCCAGCACATGTTTTATGACTGTGATTGAATGTGGATGAGGTCACATTGGAGCTCTGAATACCGGTAAAAATCCCATGAATGGAAATAGGTAGAAAACAGAAAAAATGTCCAGGAAAAAAATCCTGTTTGTGGAATATTGCTGTGATAACAAAGGAAGATTTTTGTCTTATGTAATTTCTGAAATCATAAAAATTCTACATAAATATATAGGATCATAAAGATATTTGGTAGTGAATAAGGGTCTCTTAATGAAATTTGACTTTACAGGCCCTTCAGAGCTAAACAGAAAGGGCTGAGGAGGAGCTATCCAGAAAAAGGCATTTGGAATGTCTGCCTTGGTGAAAAAGCAAAAGCCTGAAACTGGGGGGGTTACACTGCTGAGTTTTGGGAGAAGATTACGTGAGAATTTACAGACACAGATGAAACAGATATAAAATAGTCTATGCATTGCATCTTGCATTCTTTGCTTTTAATATATTAAGATTTTCTGCTCAGTTAGTGTCATATCAAATACCGAAAATGGGGATGGATAAGAGTGCTCCAAAGAAACCTTTCTGATGTATTTCTAGACTTCTTGTCTGTATTTTAGGAACGAATGCAGTTGTTAGGGCACAATTCTACAAGTATGTACAGTTTATCTTTTCTTGTACCACCTACAGGGAACTGCTCAGATGGTCAATCAACTGTGTAAGCATTTCCAGGATAAAATTCTAAGTGGTCTAAAAAACTTTAAAAAAAAAAAATTAAAATATTTTTATGCTTTTACATGTTTTTTTTAAGTATATCTGTAGCTGGTATTTTATCTCAGGTATGTGAGTTTGAGTAATTACTACAGTGGAAAACCCTCGTTTATTTTTGTTTCTCTCTCCTTTGCATACCTGCACTCTCTATTTTTTAACTCATCAAAGTTAAAAATAACTCAATTCTAAAAATCTACTGGTCCCCCATGATGTCATACTTAAAAATAAAGAAAACAGATGATAACTTTTTCGTTTTGATGTTGGGGAACTTCTCTTCCTCTTCTTACTGTTCAAGGATTTATATTTTATGTTTTTAGGGAAATTACCTTTGAATGGTTTCTGATTAGTGGCTTGGCCCTGCTTCATTTTTGTGCTGATTTTCATACAGTTCTCTTAAAATATCAGCAAAGCAGGCGTGGTAATGGGGAAAGAGCCAGCAGCCCGAGATGTTTCTGGCCGCCTTAATAATGGGAAAGCCTTTGAGATAAGAGCAGGAACTGGGGAGCTGGGTGTCCCAGGCAGGGAGGGGGGGATGACAGGGCAAGGAGGGAGGCACCAGTCAGAGCAGCACAGGGAGGGATATCTGGACGGGGTGCAAGTAAAAATACGGTGTCTTTTTCTCCCAGATCACAGGAATTAAATATCTGACTTACAGCATTGCATAGTGGGCTAGAACAAAGGGAATGTAGCTGGGAGTAAAGGTGCAAAGTAGCAGAAAAATGAGCAGCTGAGGGGAAAAGGCTGAGTTCTGGCTTCAGATACAGCCAGCAGTGCAGCCGCTGGCTGCAGGGTGCAGTTGGCTGATGCCTGGAAGGGAAGGCTGGGCCAGCTCTGCACCCCAGTAGTCCCTCTGCTGATGACAGATACAGAATTGGAGTGGTATGGTGGTGCCCAGCGGGGATGTTCTGTGCTGCTGAAGATGTTGCTGACCAAGCTGGGGTGCATCAGCACTGGGACTTGACCTTTAAATCATTTCCCCCTTCTAGCAAGCGGTTTATGATAACCCAGGTTATCAGCTGTCAGTGCTGGAATCTCCCTATTTGCAGGACGGGTGGTGTTATTGCTGCAGTTCCAGCATTCATTGCTTTCATTCATTCAACTTGAAATACATGAATGCCAGGCACACAGAAGTATGCCTGGAGATGTGTAAAGGACCAGAGGGGAAAACAGAAATAAAACATAATTTCCACAGCACATTTAATTTGGTGTTTGCTTACATGTGAAAGACATAATCAAATGAAAAAAAAAAAAATCCATTTACTAAAGAGGGAATTTCTTCATGACTGACTCTCTAGAGTCAGCAGCCCTAAATTTATTCTCTTGCCTCTGTCAGGTGAATTGAGAGCTTAGTCAAGCAGGTGAAGTTGGGCTGCCCCTTTGTCACAAGGAAACAAGCAAAACCCTGTTACGTTTCCTTAACCCTCCTAGGAAACTGCAAACCTGAGGGTGAGAGTTTGCAGATATTGTCCTTGATTTTTTTCTCCTTACCCCTTGCCATTGGGGGATGGTCAGCAGCTTTGCATGGCTGTGTTTACCATAGCACATGCTGCTGAAGCCAGTCACCCTTGTCAGTTATTCCCCTCTTCTTAGGTTTTATAAAAATGGCTATTTTTAAATTCTCTAATAAAGAATAATTTGTGCTACGTCTTGTCTTGTACATTTGCTAAAATTGTTTTATTTCACTGTCAATTTCTTAATCCTGTCAGAATAAATGGGGCTTTGGAAAACCACAGTGAGGAGTTTAGTCTAAGGGAAGGCTTAAATCTTATGTTGCTTTCATTTGTGTCCTGTGATACATAATGTCAAATCCACTCTGCTTTTTTTTCTTTTTTTGGTCATGGTTTAAGTACACTGCTTGCAGCATAGTCTGTAATGTTCAGCCAGTGAGGTGAAGGCAAGGGCTGCAGCTCATGCTACTCTTGGCTGCTCCAGTAGCTGCCACGGTCCCAGGTGGCAGCCTGTGCCCCCGCTCTCAGCTCTGGGAAAGCCCGTGTGCTGGCACTCGAGCTGGTCACTTGATGGTGTGCTTCGGAATGTGTAGCCAGCACCAGGCTGGGGACGTGCCTGCAGACTTAGAACCCAGGAGACAACCAGCACAGAAATTAAATTTACTCTTAAATTTCGTTCTCCACCTATTCCCCCCACCCCTGATGAAGTGAGTGTACCTGCTTTTTAGCTGGCAGAACTCTGTGAGCCTGGCACTTTGAATCCTGAACAGAGAAATAAATTGTGATTAAATTGTGACACTGGTCTTTCCATTTGCTGAAGCTTGCAGTAGCTGCTCAAGAGGAATACAATGCCCTGCTAACTCCGCTGTGTCAGTGTTGGCTTCATCACGACACCAGAAACATCTTTTGTTCACTGCAAGTTTATAAAGCTTTTCCTGATTGTTTTTAAATTGGCGTTACCCACTGGGAGAAGTTCTAGGTGGTTGTTATTTTTGGAAGAGCACGAATGTGTGAATGTGCAAATGTGCCTCTGCTTACTGTGTGCAGGCTTAAGTGAAGTCTGAAAAAATTTGAGGGAGAGAACACCATTATCTGATGTTAGTAGGTTTCAGAATTTATTTTTTAATGGCTGAAGACCAGGAATTTGCCTATTGCCCAGAGATGCTAAATTCCCAGGCAATAGATGATAGGAGAACTGGTCACTGAAAAATACCATGTTGAGATGCCACTTGTATGGTTGTAGAGCTCAAGTGAACTGCAGTCAAGTTGTTTATGTTTGTCTATAAACTTTAAATAGTCAATAGTCTTATACCTGGGAATAAAAATAATATAGGCTTTCGTGTGGAACCTGAATTCTTTTTCAATGTCTTTGTCCCTTCCCTCCAGAAAGTATAGGCATTGTCAAGCTAAGACAGTACAAAGTTACAATGAACTTCAGAGCTAAATGGGATTTTTTATAACTTTTATTCTTTCCATTTATTTGTGTTTGGGATAGGACAGGCCAGAGTTGGAATTTAAGGACAGGCCAGAGTTGGAATTTAAGACTTTCCTGACTATTTCAGGTCTTCCTGATTTGCCTAGGGGTAATTCAGAAGCAGTGTCCCTTGAGGGCCTTGTGCTTTCTTTGTGCTGTGCAAAGATGTTCCTGACCCCTTCTATGATTTATGTGAAATGACCTTGTTTACCCATTGCCCAAAATAAATGAAGTTTGGTTTTCTATTAAATGACAAACTAGTTCTGATGCTTTATTTGTTCAAAATGATGTAAGAACTCATTGGGGACCCAAACGAAATTGCCTTTTTACTTTTTTTTAAGACCTAGTTCTCTTCGAGTGTAAGTTGTTTGGAACTGCAGGTTATTGCAGCTTGATGTTTTTGGTTGCACGTGAAATCTTTGATCTCAGCTGTCTTCCAAACGGCCACGTCATTCACGTTTCTAAGGCATCGGTGTGATTAGAATAAATTTAAAGACCTTTCACAAACTTGAAGCTGAGATGTAAGTCAAAACTTTAAAAAATGTGTATAAACCTTGGGTTTTAAACAAGTTTAACTGTTGATGTAAGTAGCTTGATGTTTTTCTCTTCCTCCCCCCTCAGAAGTGAGGTGAGAAGCTTGGTGCAACCACTCTAGAGTCTTTGCTACATTACTGTGTTGTACCACATGTGTCCTTCTCCTTCTTACCACCACTCAGTATCAAAACTGTCAGTTCTGATCCTTTTCTTTGGTGTGAGGGCTTTGTGGTAGGGCTCTAGGGTTGTAATGGTGAAAGCAGCACATTATTTCCTTACCTGCTGTATCAGTTTAGTTTTTGTGAAGCTCAGGAGTTTTTACAAGAACTTTCTGGCATCTGTTGTGTTGGCATCTACACTCTTGATTTTTGTTCCTCTTGTAGTGTCACCATTTTGCAACCTCTTGATCTTCCAGGCTAGACAGGATCTGCATTTCTCATACAAAAATTCAGATGTTTTAACAGATCAAAATGGATCAAAAGTAGACCAGTTTCCCCAGAGCTATTAACCTGGTGCCTTCTCACAAACACTAATTAATTTATTCAAAACTACCAATGACACTTCAATTGCAGTGAATTTCCTTGAAATGTGAAGTACTGCAATATCTGCAAATTTGTAGGATTATGATAAAACAAAAACCAAACCTTCAATAATGCCTGAGAAATAAATTTTGGTAGCTTTAATATAAAATTTGTCTTTTGTAGAGTATATATTAGTCAAATAGAAAATATATGTACAAAATATAAAGGTTGTTCAGGAGCTTGCACTGAGTCATGAGGTTAGAGGGTGAAGTGTGAAGAGTATTTTATTAGAATAACATGCATTAAAATTATTTTAAGAGTTGTATCTGCTGGAATGTTTTTTTCTGATATTGCATGGTATGGAAAAAACCCAAGCATGTTATTATATTGTCAGTATTTTCTTTTTCACTGTCTCCAACTAAATTGACGACCAGCTCCATCATAATTTTCTTTTCCCAACCTATCCTCTTCATGCATAGTCTGTGAGAGTATAATTTCAGAAACACACCTAGCCCCTGGGCAAGAACCAACAAAGTTTGACTTGTTCTACTAGGTGAGCTCTTCGACCAGAATAAAATGTTCCCAGTTTACAGCTGAGGTTGGGGTGATGAAAACAATAAATTGAAGATTGAGAGCTTGCTGATACTCACATTTCCCATACCAAGCTTCGTATTTCTCAAGTATGTCATCATCTGTCTTGCCATCATTTGTTGAACTAAATGCTATAGGAATCAGTGCAAGCTTGGCATAAGTCTTGGTAAGAAATCTTGATTAAAACAACAATGAACACAGGAAAACTGGGGTGATGTTGTTGGTAAATGCTGTATCTTGGTGTAGTGTGGAAATTGTGGTAAATGTTCTGCAAGACCATGACTGAGATGGATATCCTTTTGTGCCCACAGTCTATACAAACAGGCTGGCTTTGGAAGAACATTGTTGCTTTGGGGGTGACAGATATTTTGAAAGCTGGCTTTGGGTATAGAGTTGTGTTTAGAAGTGGCTGTTACATTTAACTGTAGTGTTCACAGTTCTTGGTTAGTTAGAGGTTCCCTTCTTATTTCTTCTACTCTCTAATATGTAACATTATTTGAATGGTACACAAACAGATGCTGATTAGGTATTTGAACAAATTCAAAGTGAGTATTACTGAAATAGAAGCAATTTTAGCAGGATGTGGTGTGTTGAAAGCAGCACCACAAAGCTGGTGCTGTAACAGAATATCCTTTTGACTTTAAGGTTAAAATTTTAGTACATTGCTCTTCACATCTAAAGATGGTCCTTTAGTTGGCTACTTCCTCACGCTGAGCTGTGGGATGTAGCAGCAAGCAGCCCTTGGGCTTAGCCTGTGCTGCCAGAACCTGGGTTGATGAGTACGTTCATAAGCAGGTCAGACTCGGGTTTCTTGGAATGGTTTCCTACTGCTGTTGGCTGGCCCTTGTGATGGGAAGTGATATGGAAGTTGAAAAGAGTGTTTCAAGGAGAGGTTACAACTGGCAAGCTCTTCCACTTGCTCACGTGCAGAAATCTACACATTTTAACTGGGCATTTACCAAGGTAAACAGGCTCCAGTTTCTGGTAGGAAAACTGCATTTGTTCCCAAGCTGCTTCATGTACAAATTGGGCACCTTTGCCTTGGGACAGGGTGTGTGGATAGAGATAGGAGCAACTTTCCTTGTCTGACATTTATGGATTGCTATAAATCTGTCAGAAACCTGATGTGGGTTTTGGTGTCTGAAAAAAGAACTACCACAGACTTTAAGGAGCTCCTGCCTTGAGCCCTCTGCTGCAGGTTAGTGCCCTGACAGCAAGATTTTCCAAAGCTTATCTATCGAATGCTTTGTCATGGAGATTGTTAAAAAATTTATCCTCAATCTCCTTTGAGGTTTTAGTATCATAGAGATGCAAATAAGGCAGAATATTTTCATGCTCAATTTATAAATTCAGAGATGGTTCACTTCTCTGTAACCTGCTCCAATTTTTACACAAATTCTTTTTAACCACAACTTATTATACTAACCTGCAAGACAGTAAAAATTCAAACCAGATATCATTGTGACTCTTGGAAATTTGCCCTTTCCAGAAGGTATCTGTCTTCCTTAAAAGCATTAAATCTGTCCATATTTGCTATTTTCCTATTTTGCAATTAGCATGTGGCTAAACTTTTGCATTTTTGTTTGCTTTACTACATTGTGCAGGTACTTCATGTATTTGCACACTCGGATTTATAGATGAATGCCCAGGAAGTTTTTGGAAGTGTTTCTAAGAGAGTGAGCTTTGGCTGGATAACCCCATGTTTTCTGGTTCGCTGTCTTCTGTGCTTTTGTCTTCTATTCCATTTTGACTGGGCTGTTTCCGTGCAGCCCCTGCTGCTGAGCCAGCAGACCAGGGGAGAGGGGAGCAGCTGGCCTTAGCTCCTTGTAAAGCAATGCTCTGGCCACTGTTGCTCTTCAGCAGAAAGCAGTAGATGTGTCAGTCTTTCCAAATATTTGCTCATATCCAGGTTTTCCGAGCTTTGCTGCCTTCTTCTAACTAGTCAGGTAGTTTGGCCCACATTGTCCGTGTTGTGTGTTAACTTTACCTGTCGGTGAGGTGATTGCATCATTGTTGGTGTCCTTGCCAAGTCTAATGTGTCATTAAATGTCTTTCCCTGACTTGCTTGTTGTTTTATTTTTCTTTCATGTTATATAGAGTGGATGAGCTTTTGCTGAGTGATATATGTAGTTATTCATCATTTTAATACATAAAAGCTTAATATTCACCTGAGTCTAATGAGTAAGGAAATAGTTGTTTAACCTGCAGTATTTTATTTATGTCTTGTAACCCAAAATAAACAGTACAAATCCATAGGCTCCATTCCAATTAACCCTGCTTATACTAGTACTGTGAAGCTGCATCTGTTCTTTCCTCTGTTTCCATTCCTTCTGCCCATCAACCCCACTATTTGTTATCTTCATTTGTTTTATTTTCTCTTTAGGCTGTAAATGACTTGGAGAAAATGTTTTATATTGTGTGTTTGTACAGGTCAGGCAGGAGCCTCTTACTGTAGGCAATGGGAGTTTTCCATGGCAGTGATGCAGGTGAAAGACAGTAGTTCTGGCACCAACATTAAAGTAGAGAGGTGGTGCCAGATTTAGGATGAACATAAGCTCACAATTATGATCTGGATGCAGAATGGAGGTAGCCTGTTTTTCTGTTCTGCTTGATTCAGTAGATTCATACTAAGCTTTTACAGAGCAAAGTCTCCATGAACACTTGGCTAAACTTGCACAGCTCATGGAGTTTCATCCAGTGATCTCTGCACCAGGCTCAGTAACATGTGTCTGAGCTAATCACCTCGCTTAGAATTATGTTTGAAAATTGAGAGTTACAAAAGATAAAAATATTTTTCATCCTAAAAGAGAAACATTCTGAAAGTATACTGCAAAGTCTGTTCCTCTTCCCTAAGAGTTCCCACTCTGCAGCATGCAAAATACAAATTGTAATTATTTTCAGAAGAGAACAAGTAACTACAAAATATTTAAGGTTGAGTAATAGTTTTTCCTAGCAAGTTTGGGTTCTCCTGGCATTACTTATGTAGCCTCATGTCTATGGAAATGTCAAGCTTGTCATTTATTTGCAGTATTTCAGGATACAGCACCAAAAGGACTTGCAGAGGCTGCACACTTAGCAAAACCTTAGTGCAGAAAGAAACCTGAATGCTAGCAGCTCTGAAGATGGAAACAGTGGCTTTATCAATGTGTATCTGTCATACAACACTTGATCAACCTTATGAAGTCTGCATTCTCACGCTAGGGAGTTCTCTGATGCTAGTGCTTTCTACCAGCTAGGAAGGGCTTCCAGCAAGCATGGCACTGCATCAGCCCGTGATGTCTTTCTAAGAAGCAGGCAAAAAGAACCAAACCCCTTTTGTTTTCCAACTACCACAGTCAGTTAGTTTTGTTCGATTTACATTGAATGCATCCTTCTGCACAAGTACAGTCACTGTACCAAACACAGCATGTGCTCTACACTCTGAGAAGGTTTCAGCAGCAGCGTAAGTTTCTTGCAGCTCCTGCAGTGTATTTATGTGCCAGGGAGCCAGAGCTTCTCTCCGTGTTGCTAAAGCTGAAGGAAATACAGTATTAGAAACTTTAAAACTTCTTTGTTTGGGGCTTTTAATGAAATTCTTAAATAAGAGAAAAATACTTGTTAAATAAAAGTAAATGTAAAGATAGGGAAGGTAGCTGGGAGAGTGGATAAAACGCATTTTGTGCAAGTTCAACTACTTGCACCAGCTTTCATATAAGAAAACATTAGGATGTGCTTCCAAATCTTGATGAATTTTTTTTGATCTGTGTACTGTGGTGTAATGCCAGGAGCTGGCTTTCAGAGACCCAAAGAGCTAAAGATCAAGCTTTGCAGCTTAACTTTCAAGTGAGCTGAAAGCTTCTGTGTGTTAGTATGAAGTTTGGTTAAGACACTTCCTTGAGTTGCTGTTCAGTTAAAGTTTCAGGTGTGTATATAGTAATTTTCCAAATTACTAATTTATAAAAATATGTGGAACATGGATTACAGAGACTCGCAGATGCACCTGGGAATTACAGCTTCTGTTTCTCTGCTAATAAAGGACATAAATTACCTTTTCTTGTCCAAGTAATTGTGAAGGTTTGCTGGGGCAGGGGGCACAAAACAAACCCTGCCTACCTATTTCAAACTATTTTTCAGTGCACATGTTTTAGAGATGCTTACTTTATTCTCTGAGATTTCTCTTCTCAAGAGTTACTCAGACCAATGACTCTTGATACTTTTCTTCTCTGAGTTGTTGCACAGGAGACATTTACTGCATGTGAGGCTTCTTTTACATTCCGCAGAAGCCTGCATGGTTTTTTTCCTTCTGTTTCAAAGCAATAGTTCACAGCTGAATGTTTTTTCTCACTCTAGTGGTGGAAAAGGTCTTTTCGAGTGCACTGTAATAACTCTGCAGAAGGGTTAAAACCCCAGGGAATGGGAATCAAGCATTAGAAAAGATGGAAAGGTATTTGTATTGTAATAAAAGTGATGAGTGCTTTTTTTTTTCTTTTTCTTTTTCCTTCAGGCATGAATGCTGCTTGCCTTGCAAATGAGAATTCAATTTCTCAAATCCATGATCGTTTAAGCAGTTGTGAATGTATGAATGAATCAAAAATGTAGAGCTTGTGAAAGTAATGCACATAAATGAGAAATTTTATCTTTTTAAAAATTGGGTTCAGGGCATTTGAAACTGATATGGCATAAAAGAAAGAGCCATTTAGCTGCACTCAGAACCCTGCTTATAACACAAGTGGTTTTGCAACTGCATTTTTGCCTTGAATTGAAAGCTTTGTTTGAATGTAGGTGTTACCTGCGCTACAAGATGAGAGCATTTGCTTTTGCAAGTGAAGGTTTTCTCCTTGCATTTGCACAGGCCTGTTCGGTGAGCGCAGGTGACAGACCTTGGACAGTTGCCTCTCTTGGGATGCAGTGTCACGATTTGTCCTTCTGCGACCTAAAACTGGGATTGCAGACTGGGTGTGTCAGCCACAGGCAGTTCTTCCAGTGAGTAGCTCACGTGTTACGCTCTGTAGGGACTTCTGCAGTCTAGTGACAGCAGATGTTGCCGGTGTCAGGCAGTCGGCATCTTTAGAACGTGGTGTTATTGATTCATCCCTCAAAAATGCCTCTCAGATACATGATAGGGTACTGCATGAGATGTAGCTTTGTCTCCAAAAAGGCTTACGTGGATGGGTTTTACTTGCTCATTTATAAATTCCTCTAAGCCTAGATAAATCTGTCTCTGGCAGGGAGAGCTGGCTTAAGCTGTGTTTTTACAAGATGAATTCATATCCCATGTTTTCACCCCGCACTCACATGCACAACCCTCTCCGTTGTTCCCGCGCAGCCGCACAGCTCTCCTGTGACCCAGAGTGGGGACTGGGGCTGCCCTAGAAATGCAAAGGGGGTGGACCAACAAGTTTTGCGGTATTTGTTTTGCTCGGCCAAGCCAGAGCTGATTCTCAGCGTGGCTGTGTCAACAGGCATGCTGGCATCACTGTAGGGTGGGCAGCAGTGTTTCAAACAGCCCCTGCCGTGGGAGGCTTCCGGTGGCTGAAATCATGTCATGAGTTTACAGCGTGTCTGTGGGGGGGTCAGCCCATCCTCCTGTCACTGGCACAGTCATGCTGATTGGTTTTTTCCCTGCCTTCATTCGGACCTCTTCCCTTTCCTTGAGGTTATGAAATAACCTTTGATTCATTTGTAAGCTTTGGGAAAATTAACACATTCAAATATGGATGGATTTATGCGGGCAGTCTCTCTGCTTAATGGTGTTGGCACTGTCAGCTCCTTTTGAAGCTGTGTCTTGGAGACCTTTACCTGCTTGCTTATTTTCCTTTACTTCTGCTCAGAAGCTTAGCAACCCCCTTACAGCTTCCTTTCCTCTTCAGCGGGGAAGCAGCAGTACAAGTTGAAGAATGCATCTGACAACACTGCTCAAAAATAAGCATTTTTCTGACCTCTACCCTTTACCCCCCTCAAGTTAGTCTTTAAAATTTCCAGTAGAGTAGCTGACCAAAATAAATACTTTGAAAGAAGCCTGCATCCTCCCTCTTCTTGACTTCCCTTTTTCCATGGGCTGGTTTGTTTGATCCTAATTCACCACCGGAGTAGGTTGCAGGTACATCTCTGATGTGAAAAGGTGGCTGAAGCTGCCACTGTTATTACTGAGTTTTGAATATATTGTAGTCTGGCATTTTCCTGCTTCCAGAGCTCTTTGAAGAGCCTGAGAACCAGCTGTGTGCTTTTTGAAGTCCTTCCTCTTGAGTGAGACAGGAATTCCAACTGGCTGTCTTTGCTGATGCAGGAGCCCAGGAGCTTTCCCTTAGGACTTCATCCTGAAAGAAGATGCAGTGACATAATGTCCACCTTGTTTTGATTCTCCTTTTCCTTCTTCCTTCTGCTTCTCACAACTCTCTGAGGAACAGGACATCAATCCATGCTTGAAACCATCTGCAGCATTGCTAGGATTGACGTGAAAAGGAAATGGCAGGTATCTGTGTAGGTTGGAATGGCATTAGCTGTAAGAACTGGTGTTGGTCTGATTCTTCTGCGTTCAGGTTTTGGTGCTTGAAACAGCTCAACTGTATAAAGTCATACATAGTAATTTGAATGAAGCAAGATAAAATCAAGAGGAAAGGAAATAAGACCCAAGGGCCTTTAGCATGCCTTTATTAAGACTGTAACCAAAATACATGTAGAAAGTATAATTAAAGATCAACCTGAGACTGCTTTTACACCTCTGATCTGAATATTACAGTTTCAAAGGAGGAGGATTAGTCTGACATCTCAGTTAACAGAGGAAAGAGAGAAGTGGAAATATGTCTGATTCACCAGTTAGTGCATACCCAAAGTTGTCTCGTCATGTTAGGCTTCAGCTCATTTTGTATATGCATGACTGCAATTTCCCTTTTGTTTAATGCACAGAATAAAAAGGCATTTTGGGAGAACTGGCAAAAAGGATGGGATTGTGGTCCCAGTGTGTGGGGTGTCGCTGCTGCCCCTTGTCAAGACTGATGCCTACACAAGCTCATCCTCCTTCTCTGGGCCATCGTAGCCAGGTGGGCTGGAGGGAAAGCTTCTGCACAGGAGGATCGCGCACGCACGCGGCCCACTGCCTGCTCGCCCTGATGAAGGGACTTTAAAGGCATTTCAAAAGCAGGAACACAAGTGCTGTGGATATTCTGTTCATCCAGGCCATCCTTCAACACAGTATACGTAGCTTGTTATGAATGCAAGACTTTCCCCTCCAGATTGCCAACCTTCAAGCGCAGTCGGGTTCAGCTCCACGCCTGAGCCTGTGCAGCTTGAGAAAGTCTGGCTTCGTCTGATGGGCACCAGAGATGATGTGTGTAGACTAACCAGATGCTGAACCCTTATGCCTGTATAACTGAGATTGTATTAACTGTGCTTGCATTAGCTGTCTGCTGAATGAAGCCAGCCTGGCACAAAGCATGGCAATGCTGGCAGCAGGGCTCTGGCCAGATCACTTCCTTCCAGTTGGAGAGGAAGGCGTTCCTGGCCAGGAGGAGCATGGTTTCAAAGTGGAGGGAAAGAGGTTGTGTTTCAGAGCTGATGAGACTTCACATGACTGTAATTCAGGTGGAAGTGCGGAGAAACAAAAGGAGGAATGTAAACTGTGTCTGAAATGTGAGTACGTGGGCTCACTCATAATATTCCAAAACCAAATACTAAAAAAAAAGTTTTAAATCTAAAATAAATATATTTAAAATATCTGACATATTTGCATTTTACCATTTGTGTAACCAAATCCATGGGCAGTCAAAACATGAATGCAACTTCCTAATAAATAAAGCACACATAAGTTATTTAGAAAACAATTCCCATTTAGTCAGTTTTCCCATGATGTGACACTGGTTTCCAGTCCTATTACCAGTAGCATTGCTTTTCAGTATGCTCTGCATAGACAGTTCTGTAATGTTCAGTGGTCCCAGATGTGACACTCTCTAATAGGCATCTCACAGACGCTTAGTTGTCTGGCCTGATTGGGTTGAGATGCTTTGAGCTGGGACTATGATGAGGAGCACTCTACAGGCAATGCACAGTGTGGTTTGAAGGGTGGAGCAGAGTGCCCTACTCAAAACCTGCCTGGATCTGTTCCTGTGTGGCCTCCCTAGGTGTTCTTGAATTGTCAGGTGGGTTGGACTTGATGATCTCCAGAGGTCCCTTCCAACCCCTACCATTCTATTATTCATTGAAAACCCAAAGATAGCTCTGGAAGTGAAATTCCTGTCTAGGTTGATATTGCTGGCATTGGCTACTTAGCCAGCTGGATGGGTATGTTTCGTGTGTGTTGTAATATGCCAAGCAGATATGCAGAACTGTTTTGCCACTTGGTGTTTGAATCGTGATGGGAGATGGAGCTTCAGAACAATAGCCATTTAGGCCTAAGTTCCTTCCCCTGTTACTTTTCCTTTATTGCCTTTCTGCATTTTATTACAGCTGCAAAAGTACACGCTCCTCCAATAGAAAACAGTGACCTATATATAACTTAAGTCCCTACGCAATTACCAGTATAATAAAAACAAGTGACACAGAACCTTGTAATCAAAGCTGTTAAATAAACAACAAAATTCAAGATCTACTAAAGCTGATCATTTTCTATGGGGAGATCTGATGGTCTTGTGCACATACACAGAAGCTGTGAAATTCCCAAGTCCTGCTTCTGGCATTGATGGTGACTGCTCCTGTGGTGAGCAAGTTGCATCACTTCTCCCCTGGCTTTAAATAGTTTCCTCTATTAACTGGCCAAATAGTTTGTTTCCTCTGGAGTACTTCATCAGGAAGCTGCTAAACCTGACGTACAGCAGAGTCTGTCTTTCTCTTTGACTAGTCTCATTGAAGTTAGTGGGTGCACTTGTTAGGCTGTAATTAGACTTTGTTGTGAGTAAGCAGCATCATCCTTCTGAGATGAGCGCTGCTTAAAGAATAAGTACCCTTCTGTTTTGTCTGTCCAGCCTGGTTTAAGCCCAGTAAGCTTTCAAAATGAAACACTATATTGTATGGCTCTAATAATTTCCTGTAAATAGCTGTTTCATACTTCATTTAGACCTGCATTATACTTGATGAAAATACATACATATGCATTTTGTGCTGAAGTTTTCTTTACTAACATACACATTTTAATTACTACTTCTTTAATTCTAAGATCTTTCTTTTGCAAATTAGCTCTTCCTGTTTGCTCTTGGCCTCCAGAACTTACTCTCATCTTGCATATTACTGTTTCTTCCAAAGCAATTATTGCTTACATTCTGTGCTGTGCTCGCTGTGCAAACATTTTCATATGTGACATGAAATATCTGTCTCCAGTTTATTTTAAACTTTCCATCAGCTAGACCTGCTTAGGGGATTTTTTTTTTTCTTCTTCAGTACTGTTTTACTTCCCAAGTTTTGTCTGTGAAAGTTGTTGTGTCTGGCTACCCTTTGCCAACCTCTTGCCATTTCCTAGTACTTGGAAAAATATGGCAGATTTGGAGGTGGGTGATGGCCATCAGTAAGACTCAGCAGCAGATGAACTCCCAGAGAATATGATCCTCTTTGCAGAAATACAGTCTGGGTTATTTTAAATTGGAAAGTCAGCTGCAGGAATTCTAGTTGTCAAAATGCATCCCTCAAGCTCTCTGTGCCGTGCGGAGCCATGGTGGCGTGCTGGGCGAGCATGTGTGAAGCTGCCTGCCGGTATTGCCAAAAAGTCGTCTATTTATAGTGGTAGCAATTGCATTGGCTGGCCTTCTCTTGCCACCTCCTGTCCCTTCACCTGTCGTATCTTTTGCTCTCATGGCCACGTGGCCTTGCGCCGTGGGCTGGTTGTGCTGGTGCCCTGAGCCGCGTGGCTCTGCTGTGAACTGGCACCAGAAACAGAGCTGGCATGCAGAAGGAAAGAAGAAAAAGGGGCAGGCTCTTCTCATCGGTGGCACATCCTGGCAGAGAAGGGGAAGGGAGGGATAAAGTGGTGAGAAATGAAAATTGTTAAAGCCAGTTTACTGCTCTTGCTTGGAGCAGTAAGACAGTGGTCTGAGAGTACATCAGACAGCTATAAATGATTGACTTGCTGCGGGCTTAGATATTTCTGTGCATGGCTGAACCCTTCCACTGTTTGTGTATGCTTTTTACCCAGTGAACGTGGTTAATTTAATCTGTATTTATGATGTTGCAAGTAAACTCAGGACAATGTGAGGTCCGTTACCAGCTCTCTGCTAACGAGTTGCAACTTCTGAAGAGGCACAAACCAGAAACTGCATTCGTTTCTGTGCCCTCTCCCCAGGAGCCACTGCAACATCTCCTCCTGGGATGAGCTCTTCCTGGCCTAGCTGCATTTCTTTAGGGATGCACATGGCAAGGAGCGCATGAGGTCTCAGTGCAATGGTTTCCAAGCGGAGGGAATAAAGTGTACAGATGACAGTGGCTTTCCCTCTGGTGTTTGGGCTGGGCTCGTGGATCAAATCCATTACTCTTCTCCTGCGTACTGGGAGAGGTTTGCAGCACGCCCCAGGAGGCACTGCGAGAAGGGAAGGACAGGGGAGGTGTATTTTGTGTGTATTTTGACCTTCCTCTCAACACCTTTCTGAACTACGCAAGAGGAATGAAACTGGCCCCAAAATGTTTTTCCATAAAATGTGTAAAAACAGCCACAAACCTTTTAGTGTTATGGAGATAATTTAGAGAGCACCTTAAACAGAAAATTCTGTTATGTGAAATTAGTTTTCATTGGAGTTGTATTTGCACCTCTAAAATTTCCAGGTGCTTAGATATTTGCTTAACAAAAATGCTTGTTTTATTTGAGCTGAACTAAATACTCAGGATTTGAAAAGAATTATAAGGCAAAAGAGCCACCTTCTCATCCCAAAGACTAATTACTGAGGCTTTTGGTTTTCTCAGGAGTCTCATCCTCTGAGAATAAATATTGCATTTTCAGAGCACATTTCCTCGCTTAGAATTTCACTTGTTGGGATTAGCTATTGTAGTGCTGTCACTTACCCCGCGGGGTTGCTGCTGCTTGGCTGCACAGGGGAGAAAAGGGAGAAATTACTGCAGCTTGCAGAGATGCTTTGCCCTAATTATTATTCTTCATTGAGGAGCAATGGGCCATTTCAGTGCTGGCCACTGGAAAGCCTGCATTTCCAAAGTGTCCACATCCAGGACAAGAAAAAGCCCATATTCAGGTATAAGCAAAATTTCTAATGCGGTTACTCCAGGTGTAAGTTTTATCAATTTGCTTTTTTTTTTTCTTTTTTGGCTTTTGCAAATCTTTGTGGTTTTTGAAGGGAGGAAAGGACTGATGTTTCTTTTTATGGGGCTAAATAAAAATAAGATGTTGGTGCACATGCAGTCTACTTTTGGGGCAATCAGTATGGCACTATGTGGCCTTAATTACAGAGTTAAGGGAACAGAAGCACTCTCTTCTTTTCTTTTCTGCAACTTAAGTGCAGTAAAATGCTGTGAAATCAGGACTATCAGGATCCCATAAGTTTGATGAGGCCCTTTTCTTGCGTTTTCCTTCCCTGCGAAGCCGCTCGGTATTCCAGCGTCCTCCGAAGTTTTCCATGCTGTGAAGTAACGAAGCAGAACATTAAATCTTTTAAATCCTAAGAGTGCCAGCAATCCACTGAGAATTTCACAGCGCCGTTGTCAGGGAAGAATGTGTGTGTGTATTCTCTACATTGTAATCCCCCGAGTGTGAAATTAGATCTGCTGCCAGTTTCTTTTTCTTTTCTTTTCTCTTCGTTCTTTTTCATATAAAATATATTATGTACTGTAATCATCCAACCTGTTTCTGAGTATATAAAGCAAAGAATTACCCTGTTGGTAAGTAGATTTCCAATTTTGTATGTTTGCTTTGGTTTGTTGGGTTTTTCTCTGTTTGGTTGGTTGGTTTTGTTTTGGTTTTGTTTAGTGTGGTTTAACAGTACAATTTGAATAGAGTGAATGGTTGTGTGAAGAATTGCAGGCTTTTCCCCCCCTGTTTATTTTAAATTTGGGCTCCTTTTGAATATTTACCAATGTCAGTCCTGTATAACCCTATTTATATTTAAAGAAATCTGCCTTAGTAGCATATGGGCCTTTTTGTGATGAAAGTTGGGCTTCACGAGTGCTTTCAAAACATTACTTTGCCAGGTTGGATGGTGCTTTGAGCAAACTGCTCTAGTGGGAGATGTCCCTGCCTGTGGCAGGAAGGTTGGAACTGGGTGATCTTTAAGGTCCTTTCCACCTCAAATTACTCTATGATTCTATAATTTTGTATTACCTTCAAATCTCAGTAGCACAGTAATTGCAGCATCTTAAATAGGTCTTTACTATGTTGTTCTTGATCACAAGCGTTAACTTGCAAGTGGGGTTTTTTATTTTTAATTTTTTTTCTCCTCAGTTGAAACAAGTCAGGAAACTTTTTTGTATCTGTGTCTTCACCTGTGAAGTGTGGCTGATGCCTTACCTGGCACATCATGGAGTAATGTGAAACTGGTTAGGGCTTGAGCTCTAGAAAGGGTCTGGCCAAGCATGGAAAGTTGATGAGTGACTGACATTAGTACCTGGTACAGATGTGCAGTTATCTGCAAGTAAAAACATACAGATGACTGGAAGACGGGAATGAGATTGAATTAGGTTGTTTGAATAAAGGAATCCAGGGGTGCAGGTGGCTTAAACAGCTGAAATTGTCCACTCCGTGCTTACCAGCGTGATGAAATCCTTACAGGGATATGGGAAGCCCCTGTGTTACAAAGACTGGAGGAGGTTCAGATTCCTTTATGGAAAGTTGAGCTACTTGGAGATGTTCATCTGAGGAAGCAGCAGGTAGTGCTTGCTGTAAATGTGTTTTGAGTTAACAAATCTGTTGTGAGCTTATCTGGGGAGAGAGTCAGTGGATGAGCTGGGGGAGGCCAAGTGCATGGGGTATGTAGTGCTGAGAGGAGAAGATCCCTGATGGGCAGCTTTGGAATTTCCGTTTGCTTTGGTTGAAATGGACGTGAGGACAAGGTGCCAATTTCCCTGTCTCTTAGCACACGTGTGAGTAGGGTCATTTCTGGATGCAGGCGTTTGCTGGGGAAATAATTAATTTTGGCTCTGTGCAAACTAGATTTCGTGTTTGGAAGTAACATGGGTGTCTTTCTAGTCCCGACTTATTGCAGGTAGATCTAAATATAGGGTTTTATTTTTGGCATTTAGCTGACTATAGAGAAGAAAGAGCGTGCTTTCACACTTGGTAAAGAACAAGTTGTCCTTGCTGTTCAGTATAGTCTAGCTTTTTCATCTGAAAATTAAGTTAATTAAAAGCATTGTCAAAGCATACACAATGCACAAGGTTTGCTGCTTTGGAGAAAGATAAGTGTTCTTTGCTTTAATATATTTATTCACTGATTTACCTTCAGTAAAAATGTAGGGATTATAATGTGATGAAGCTGTGAGAGACTTTGATGTAACGAATCCCGCAAGCTCGGGTGAGATTGGAAAACTTAAACTTCCTTATACTGATAAGCTCCCAGGGGCTGCAGACTGGCAAAGAACAATGATTGTTATTTCCTTAAAGCTGATTTGCAACAATATTTTCATGTCTTTTAAAAATACCAATTAGAAGCTTTGAGTATTCACAGGTACCCTTGTTTAAGGGCAATCTAAGCTTCTGTTACGCTTGAAGTCTTCTGTGATCCTGTTCTGTGATTATGGGTAGGAGAGAGGCAGCATTTGTTGAAGTTGGATACTTTGCCTTGCCGTGGCTGCAGCCTTCCATGTTTTAGTGAAAAGTGTGAGCACTTGAAGTGTTGGAATTTCTTTTAAGCAGCAGCACTCTGAGCTTTTGCTTCCATTCCATTTAGCCAAGGTATGTCTAAACAAGTATGCTGACATGGCAGTCATCAGCCAAATGTTTACTTGTGCTGCAAAATAGAGGAAAGCTCATGGAAAAAAATCCATTATTTGAAATGCATTTGTTATACAGGTGTGTGTGGTTTCAGGATGCTGTTGCATCCCTTGTTTCCTGGAGAGCCCTCTGTTTGATATAATTGTGGCACTTTTCTCCTATGTGAAACTTGTTGCTGTTAGCTATGCTTTTTTTGCCTTCCAGAGGCATTTAATGAAGCCTTCTCTTCCATATCCCGTGAGTGATACAGCAAGATCAGAGTGGAGCAGTGCTGCCTGTTTATCACTTTCCTTGCAGGGAGAGTCCTCAGCGCTGTGCTGACTTCTTCCTCACTGCTTGTGTGGCTCACAGCAGTGATTTGCCTGTGACCTTTCCCGGGAAAGCTGCTGTACTCGTGTTTGTTAGTGTAGTTCTTGCTCACACTTAATAAAGGTAGGTCCTTTGATGCTGTTGGCATGATTCTGTGCCCGAGGGTGCTCAGCTGCACTCATTTGGTCACAGTTAAAGCATAATGAAGTCATGCTTGTTTGCTCACTTGCTGCCCAAAAGGCTTGGTGAGAACTTGTGTATGCCTGTGTTAGGTGCATCTCATACATGGGATCCAACTTTTGGTTTAAAATTGAGCAAGGGAATGTGATGGAACCCATCGTTCATGATCTTTAGGCTGTACTTGTCTCAGTGTGGGACACTATGTAGAGAAAGAGTCATAATTCAAAAAAGAAACAGGTCAGCCAGGTGCCAGAAACTCGATGCTGTGCTTTATAATCTAAACAATTTCATGTCAAGAACTTGATGAAAAGATTTTGAAAAGCTTTCATTCCTCCATTTTTAAGCATTTCATGATTTTTCCAGTGAATACAGCAATAAACTTCTTTGATTGGATGAATCTTCCAAATCTTATTACATTACCATTTTAATTGGAAAATGAATGAAAAGCTGTTATAACCAGAGGCTAGAGCAGATATGAAAGAAGTGAGAATCCTCAGAGGGACTCTGTCCCTTGCTGGAGTGGCCTTTGGTATGTGCTTTAGCAACATATTTAAATTATTCATATAAAATTTTCAATATGAGTAATAACCATTCAGTGCTCCTTTGGAAAACCAGAACCTTTTAAAAACCTGGTAGCTTTTGAGACCACTTTTTGAACCCTTTAAAATAAAGGTTGCTCTTAGATAGATGTAGTCTTGTAGCTAGTAATAGTGAGAACTTGGGAGTGCCTTCCAGTAATCACAACTGCTTTATAAGCACTTGGTGTAGTCTTGCTTCTGTTAAAATTAATGAGAGTTTTGCCACTGGCTTCAGTGGAAGCAGGCTATGTCTCTTTAATTATTTGAGCTTCACTGAAGTTTGGTGGTAATTGTAAAGTTAAAGCACAGGCGTGGAGTCAGAAAAAGAGACGTGAAATCCTGGCCCCATGGAAATTAGCTGACTTGAATTTGTGGGTTTCCTCACAGAGCTTTAATAACCTACTCAAGTGAGATAACTGCTGTTCTGTAGTCTTCTCTCTTTGTGAAGTGGAGGAAACGATACCATAAATCACTAGGTGGTCACGGGGCTTCATGTATTAATAATCTCTAATGGAGTATTAGATTGTTTTGGTTGAATCCTGATGTGGATATGTAGATAGATTACTGAGTCTCTTGTAAATAATAAAGTTTTTTCGTGCCTACATACTAATTCACTAGTGGAAACACAGCAGAAAAAAATGCCTTTATTAGGAGAAGGCATCTTTCAGTAGGTACCAATTAATTCTTTCAAGATAGCTGCAGCTAGCTGGCTGTTTCAGACCAGAGTGTCGTCTCCTTGATGATCCTCACGGTGGTTTTCTTGGTATTTTTTTCTTGCTCCACAGCAAGTGCACACAATATATGCTGTGTTTCTTTATAGAAAGCACCATGTTGTTACATGCTAGAAATGACAGGTTGTGCTGGCTGTGTTGCACTGGATTTCTCCTGTCAGTGAAGATGAAGAACAATGTGGGAGGTTTGACGGTGGTTATCCCACCAGCAGTGTGCTGCTGGGAAGTCAAGGCTCAGAGGTGTGTGTATAACCTGCCCATTGCTCAGTGCCTGGCCCAGGAGCTCTACTGACCTTAAAGATCACTCGTGGGAGTTTGAGTGAGCCTGTGGAAGCTGGACTTCAGTCAGGACTTTGCTCAGCCTATGGGGAGATGCCATCCCCACCATGTGTCACCACAGCCTTTCTCTGTGGCTTTGAAAAGGGGAAGGTTCTGGGAATTAGTATGCAAGTTATGAGACCCATTGGCATCATCAGCTAACCCTTGCATCTTGTTGATGACTTTGTGGCAGCGTTGTGGAGCAGTGCTGCAGTGAGGCCTGTCTATTCTGCAGCCCTGAAAGACACAAGAAGTGTTTTCAACATCTCTCTATTTAATGTACAGTCTATGAGGAAGGGCAAAACCAAATCACAGATATGGGTGTTGCGAAGTTTTTTGTCAATGCTGAGTTATATCTAAAAGAAGAGAGTGGGAATTGCTACAAAACTGTTACTTAATGTAGGTTGTTGTAGGTTGGCAGCAGCCAAAGAAAACCTGTGATTCAATAGTGTCTCCTCCTCCGTTGTGATGCCACCCTCCCCCCTCTCCTGAGCCATTTCAGTAAGTTGGCAGAAACAAAACCCATGAGACAACACAACAGAAAAAAAAAGATTATTTTCTGTTGGTCGAATTCCTTGGGAACGGAGGGCTGGGATACCAGCAGACACCAATTAGATGGGCTTAAGCTGCATGAAACTGGGGCCTCAGGGCTTCGCTCTGCTTCATTTCTGAGCTCTAAGTAGCCAGTCACTGCTCAACTCGAGTAGGAATTGTGGCAGGAGCTTCCAGCCAGCAAGGCTGGGTAGGGGGGTGACTGCCATCACTGCAGCTGGAGCTACAGCTCAGCAGCACCTTGTACCAACCCTTCAGTTGGTTCCATTCCACTGCTCTTGACCACTTTAGCTGGAAAATGAGAAAAATTCAGGGCATGTTTTGCACAAAACATTGACACCAGTGCCTGTTGCTGTGCCCTCCTTGTGCTCACACACAGGATGGGATTGCGTGGGGAACTGGATGGGGATGGAGAGGATGATAAATGGCTCATGAAAGTTTGACTTCATTTATGTCACTTAGTGGGGTTATTTTATATGTAGCCAGATCAGTTCCTCAGGCTGCTTGGCTACTGGTGTGGCACCAGTCCCTGTCCTGTGCAGCACTGGGTGTGGGCAGGAGTGGCTGTGGGTGGCCCATGGCTGCTGAAGCAGTGCTGCTGTCAGACATCGAATGGCAGCCAAAATACAACTCACTAATCTAAATACTTACTTTAATTTGTTTTGGCTTCCCTAGAGAAAGTAATTTATTATAAAAACTTAAATGTGATAACATTGCTTGACTAATTCCTTCCTCATTAATCATATGACGTGCCACAGGTTAACTGGGTGACTCCGTTTTTCCCGAGCTACGCTGAATTTCAGTAACCCCTGAGGTTGTGCTAGTGCAGTGTCTCTGTTTTGGTAGCCTGAGCTGAAGCGTTTATTAAAGTTGTAAAGAAATGTTCGTTTCCAATTATTTTTTCACATTTCTATTCTAATAGGAATACTTAAATATTTGAAGGTACTTTGAACAGATATTTTTGGAGCGCAGCTTTGTTATTTCATTAAAGCTTAGTGCAACCGTGTCTCACAAAATGTAAGTTACTTTAGAAAAATGAGCTTTTTTTAAAAAAAAAAAACAAACCTTCTTTAAAAAAAAAGCAAAAGCCTTCATGGTGTGTATATATATATTTTTATGTATGAAGCAGAAAAGAGGGGAAAAATACATAAATACTGAGTTGCTCTGGTTTTGAAAAAAAAATACTACAAATGCATTTATGCCTTAGACATCAGTAATTGAAATGCTCTCCTTTTCTGCACGTACTTGTTGTCTGTTCACTTTGACACAGATGAGACAAATTAGAGTGCAGTGGTAACCATATTAATTGGAAAAATTGAACAATATTGGTTTTAATGTTTCCCCTTATAATCATGGGAAATGCATGATCTTCTTTGTGGTAGTGGTTGGTACCCATAGATGGAGTAATTATAACTGTTACAAAGAAGTAAAAGAGAAGGACTTTTTTTCTGATGCTGTGTGAACTTCACTGGGAATTGGTAACCATTGCGAGGAACGTGCATTTTTGAAGAATATTAAGTAAACAAACAAAAAAGATAAAAAGGTTGGTTGGCAGGCTGACAACTTGCTAGAGTTTCTGCTGACTCCTCTGAGTTTCCACTGTGATCTCCTTCCTTTGAAAACAGGACAAACGGGTTCAAAATTATCTGGCTGTGCTAAATCGGCCGCTTTTCACTGTCACAGTAAATGAATTTTGATTAAAGAGATGCTTTGAGAAAAGGCGGTGACAGATTTATGCTCTGCAGAGTTTTACCTGGTGACCCGAGTCTCTAGGCCTGGAATTATTCTATATTTAGAAGGGCACAATTAAATACAGCAGGAGCAACAGGGATTGTTTTATTACAACTGCGTAGCATTCATGATTATGCAGATTAAAGCTGCACTTTGCTTTACGGATGAGAGCTGTGCACTTTTTTTTTTTGGTGTGTACAGAAGTCAGGTCAGAGTCCAGTGCCCAGATTCTAACCTAAGAATGTATCCTTTTAATTTCATAACATGTTTTAAATCAAGCGTAAATAACAACAGAGAATGCTGCTGAGTAAACTTAATTCCCTGAATGCTTGGAAGAACCACTTTAACAAAGTGAACAGTAAAGCACGGCAAAGGCTCTTAACTCCTTCCTTTTTAAGCAATACTGGTGAAGTCAACCTGAACGTGGAAGCCTTCAAAATTCAGATTTACAATACAGTCAAATTAGTGTCAGTGTTCTCACACCTCCAGGCAGAGGTTTATCAATCAAAGTATATGTAAGAACATCTTTTCAAATGGGATTGAATATTTTATGTGCTCCAGGGGCAGCATCTCTTTTTGGATTACCTTCTGGCTAGCTGTTTGGTCTATAGGACTTGACCTCCTGGGTTGATTTAAATAGTGTGCAATATATAAAAGGAATGGAATGTGTAACTATCTGTGCACGCACAGAAATAGCTATAAGCAGATATCTGATGGGAGTAATTTCCTGCAGAGAGAGGATGCCAACTGAATACACTCTGTCCTTGCAAACTAACTTTTTTTCTTTTTTTCATCCGTGTGTGTGTGTTTTATAGAACAGCAAAAGCCTTTAATGAAGTCGTCTGGCTGTTGATTGCTTTCATATCAATTTAAAGTGTGTTAAAGAACTTATTATCACTGATAAGAATAGTGAGCTGTCAATAACATTTTCTTCCTTAGTGGCAATTAAAACAATTCCATTTATACGAGTAAAACTGTGATTCTAAGTTCCTTATCTGTTCCTAGTAACTCTTCCACTTGATATTTTGCTTTGGAGTAAACATTAATTTTGGGCCTCAAACTGAAATACTACTACTCCTCCCTTCAGATTTTCAGCAAGGAGATTTTGTTATTTGATTGTAGATTTTAGCTGGCTTAGGTCACCTTATATGCAAAGGCATCAGGAAATGACTGCATTTGGGAATTTTTAAAGTTGTTGTTCATTTTAAGAGCAGTACAACGTTGGTGAAAGTTTTGATGAATGTGTAGGTTACATGCTGTGTGCAGGGGTAGAGGACGTTACACTGCTGTGCAGTTTGCCTAGAGACTGTGTGCATTCTCTACCTTGGGAATACCCACAGCAGACCAGGCAAGGGTGAGAAGAGAAGACAGGTGGAAGGAAAGCATTGCAGCTGCGATGACTCTAGCAGGGAACAGGACTTCCCGGAGCTCCTCAGAGCTCTGCTCTGGCTGGAGGGGTGGCCGGGTTGGCTGTCACATGGGGCAGTTGGCCTCTGCAGTGCTGGGAGAGGTGCTTGCTCCGCATGTGCAGTTTGTAAACAGATCCTGTGTTTCTACCACAGTCTGTCAAAATCTAAAAACCCCGGAGTTCCTCAAGCCCATCGTTTGGTGAGAGGAGAGCCTATTCTTACATGCAGCATGTAAGGCCAGTATTACACAGTCCAAGAGTATTACAAGAAAGCATTGGTATGTGTAAAAAAAAATACATATGACCAAGCTTATATTAAAGTCTTTATGTGAAAATCCACTTTTTTTTTTTTTTCAAAAAAAAAGAGTTCATATTGCATCAAATCCAGGTTTAAGAAATGAAGTCCAAGATTCTCCAGTTACTGATGAGTTTCATACATGGTGCTTTTGTAATTTTTGGAAGAGAAGCAGGAGTGACTTCATTCGAATGAAGGGGTATAGCTTTTTTCCACTGTCTCCTAGAACTGGTCTGAGAGGGAAAACCACGTGTACTCCATATCCCTCCACAAAACTACTGAGAGTCCCTTCACTGGAATGTGCCAGCATGGTAAATAAAAAAGGAAATTAAACAAACGAACACCCTAGCCTAGGTGATTGGCATTTCTAGGAATATTCTAGGCCTTAGTACTAGAAATACCTTAATTTTATTTACATTAACTTCCCCCCAAAAGAAAGAAAGAAATACTACAGTGCTATGTTAGCATAGCCAGGCTTTCTAGCACTTCTGCAGGCTGCAACAGTAATTCTCCTGCTTGCTTTTCCTACAGAAAATCTGTTGATAGATCATCTCTAGGAGAAGTAACATGTAGGGGGATAACATGTAGGGGGAACAGTGACGGGAGGATGGGGGAAATTAGTTTCCAGAAACCACCAGCAGGTGATAAAATGGAGACTTGTTTGGGGGAAGTTTTGAACCCGTGGCAAGGAGGTTGGCACTAACGAAGCTTCTGAGGAGCAGGAGGATGAAGCTTGAAGTTCGGCGGTCACAATGCAGTTGGCATGGAGCAGCAGTGACATGCATGGCCTCCGATATTTTCTCTCAAGCATCAAGTGGCTTCAGGGGTCATGAGCTTCACGAGCGTTAGGTGTCTGAGAACTTCAGCTTTAGTTGTGACAGCTCTCTGCTGGAGGGCAGAGTTTGTCTCCGCAAGGAACTTGTTTTGAGCATCGTGTTCCTTTGCATGGACTCGCATGCTTTTGCTGGAGGCCAGCTGTGTTCGGGGAGCAAGCTGCTGGCTGTGCTGGTGGCACGAGAGGGAAGCCAACAAAATCCATATTGCTTCAAGTTCATTTATAGGCAAAGGTTTGTCTGCAGCTGTGGTGGGTAAATGAAACTGTGCAGCATCTTCCTTAGCCCATGACAGGGACTGTTCACACCCTGGGGCACCGCAAGTGGCTTCCCCTGTTAATTTGTCCCAAAGGATAACAAAATAATGTTGGGCTGTTTTTTAAAGGCAGAGGTAGGGCCATACTGCTGAGAATTCAGAAGAAGGGATATAATAAAAACCAGGCTGAAATGACATCATTCTTTTCTGTTTCATAAGCATGCACCGCATGTGTGGACAGTGTGCAGATGTTTTGCTTTGATAACTTACTGTGTAGGTTTATGGCCTTGGAATGTCGATAATTAAAGAGGTTGGGTTTATTTTGAACTGCATTAAATTCTGAGGAAGCATGTACCAAACTTTAAGTTACATCCCTGCAATGTTTAGGGTGTTCCAGTCATAAAAATTCACTACTCTAATACGTATTATTTCAAGTATTTTTTTATTACTCTTCCCCCTCCTCTTTCTCTAGTTGCTAATTTTTT
Organism: Chloroceryle aenea; assembly: GCA_013399075.1. Lineage (NCBI taxonomy): Eukaryota > Metazoa > Chordata > Aves > Coraciiformes > Cerylidae > Chloroceryle > Chloroceryle aenea. Next base: position 312,352 of record VWZY01005334.1, read on the forward strand.
CCAGACCATTTTTCACTAAGATGAAGACCTCTGTTGACGTTTTCCTTTATTTATTTTTTTTCCTTTTCTTTTTTTGTTGAAGTGCAGTGTGTAGGGAGGTATTTTGATTTCAGCTTCTTGCTGGAAAGTTGGAACAGTAAACTTTGAACACTTGATGTTTCTTGTCACCACAATTTCCTGCCAAAGATGTTTGATACCAAAAAAAAAAAAAAAGATGAAATCTCCTGAGAGTTTTCTGATGTCTTACTTTGTCTTGGTTTACTCTTGTATTCCAGACTAGACTCTATTGTGTCTAAGAGCTGGATTGGTACATGCTGCCTGTATCTGCTGATTGCTAGGGAACAGCTTTGCTAGATGAACATAACACATTCCATAGGTTTCTCCCTTTTATGGTCTCAGTTACAAATAGTTTTTTAGCTCCAGTATGGTTTAGTGAATGTATTCTACTTTTAAATAGACGTTCAACATATGGGTGTCTGCTTTAACAAAGGGCCAGTAAGCCACAGATCAGATCAAAAAATCATTTTTCAGTCTGACTATATAATCCTACTAAATGGAGTTTATTTTTCCTGGTATGCCTTTGCTCTTGTTTGCCAAAGTTCTTGTTCTTTAATATTATCCCCGCGTTTCTTGAGAACTTCCCAATCAAATGACCAGGACCATACTTTGATCTTCTGTGCTGATGATTCTAAAATGTCATAAAAAGAAGAAGGAATTAAGCAGTAACATAAATATAGTGGAGATGGTAGCTGTTGGAGACTGCTTCAACTATGGACCAGCAGTGATTTACAGTAATGCATAGTTTGTGTTTCTTTACAGAGATTTGTACTTCAGAGCAGTGAAAGGGATCAATAAAATGGAAGAAATTTTAAATTTTATATCAGATCAAGAAGGCTGTGCTAAGTTCTCCCCACCACCCAACAACAAAACCAAAACAAACTCACATCCAAATCCCCCATGCTTGTTGTAAAATCACGTCCCTTCAAAGAAGCTCTAGGTCAGAGGCCTTGTGTGGGCGAAGGATACGCTCCCCTCTCCCATCCCCAAATTGTGATACCACTCCTGTGGGCAGAGGGTCATCTTCATCTTTGTGATGGAAACATCAGCTCTCATTCTGCTGATTATTTTCTTTCAAATCCCCATTAATAAGCTTCTGTCTTGTGTGGCACTCTCATTGTTGTCTTCCTTGGCATGGCAGAAACATGTGACGTTTGTCGTCAACGTTCTAGACTATTAGTTACCTCTAGTTCTAAACCAGTCTTTATTTCCAAGGTATTATGATTTGTTTTGAGTAACTGACTCTCCGGTATTACTTATCTCTTGCCAGATAGATGTCTGTCATTTGATCATACAAACAGAAAAAGCAATCTGGGTTGACCGCTCTTGCTTCCAAGACGAATCTATCACATGATGCCCTAGTTCAATTTCAATAAAAACAATTTCAGTGTACTCTGATTTATCTAGTCAGTCATTAATGCTGCTTCTTTCTCCTCCCCTCAATATATTGGCTTCGTTTTCTCTAAGAAAGGACAAAAGAAGAAACTGTCAGTCTACAGCAGATATAGGTCACTTGGCTAAATGGGTAGGCATCTTTCATCTTTCAATAGGAAGTGTTGAATGTTGATTTGATCCCTTTTCTTTCTGATGATTAAAGCAGCTTCTTTTGAAAGCTGATCTGTAAATTCAGTAGTAAGCTGTCTCAAGACAATAATGAGGAGACATCAAGAATTTTTTCAACAGGTACTTGTGGTTTAATTTTTCACATCATGTAGTATTAAAGTTGGTGCGCTCATTTATTGGTGAACTGGCTTCAGCAGGTGGCAGCGTTTGAGTTTTTAGTCTCATGTTTTTGTCCTAAATTCATTACTGCTGCAGGAAAACCAAAACAGGAGAAGAGGAAACTAGATGAAATATAAATCTTGTGACAGTAATTGATAGCTAGGTGGAGGCATCCATCTGGAGGTGCCTTTGTACACACCCAGCTTAGGGTGATTCAGAAAGGGACTTCTACACTAAGCTAGTGAAGAAAGGGAAGAAGGTGGACACGACAGTTGTGATCCTTTCCTGGACATCTCAGATGTTGCTTGCTTTGTGCTTAAAAAAAAAAAACCCTATGAAGTTGCCCTTTACAGAAGAAGAGCTTTTAAATATAAAGCTGTTTACATTTTTTTGTTTGTTGGGTTTTTTGTTTGTTTGTTTTGATTAAAATCTGAGGGTAATCAATAATGAGAGTTTTTCAGGATCAAGGTAAAATTTCCAGTAAACTCTTTAAAATAAATATTATTGTAAAAGAATTTAAGGTTTCATTAGTTAGTTTTTGAACAAAATAATTTTAGTCACTTCTGCTTATCTTTGGCTGCATGTTTTCTGTGAATTGAGTGTGCATTATCGGTTTGTATTGGCTAAAGCCTTTACCATACAGGAAGTTTTCTTACTTACTTCCATACAGTTGCTGCTTCACTTCTTGCTTCTCTTCTAGCACTCGGGATCTTGCAGTACTTCTGTTAGTATTCTTGTTCTAACTACTTGGTGGTGAGAAATTACTGACTAAAGTGCTTTCACTACTGAGGGTGTGCACCAAATTACCCAGTAATGAAAAGCCTGTATTTTTCTTGCTTCCACCCTGATGGGGCATCAGCTTGACAGGAGTGACATGAAAATTATTGTATGCAAGCATTCAGCAGCCTCCCCAGGAAAGCATCCCTTATCTTGCTTTAACTGCATTCCTTCAGTGTAGCCACTTCCATTGCAGAGAATTTGGCTAAAATCTCCACACTGCAGAAGTATGTTAAACAAAGCATTCAAGATCTTCAGCTTACTTGGAAAAAATAATGAAATATGAAAATAAAAGTGATTTTTTAATAGCTCTTGAGGTTTGAACTCTTATGATGTTTGGGTTGTGTGAATTTCCCCCATCCTTCAAATTAAGTTTAGAAATTTTCTCTTTTCTTTGAAGATAAAAGATGAGACTCTTGCCCAGATATGTGACTCTGAAGAACTGGGAGGTGGGAATAAGCAGCACAAATATGATTCACCCTGAATTTTGCAGGAATTTGCATTGCTGTGAAAGACTGGGGGGGCGGGAGGGGATGGGGGTGTAGAGAGTCCGGGGAGGGTGAGTGTATGTGCATGGTGCTTCCCCCCACATGCTGTATGCAGAGCAGCAGTGTGGTTGCTCTCTGCTACCTTGCCTTAGTTTCCTCTTGCACTGTTCTGAGTAGCTGTGTATGGCAAGGGAATGAGACTGGGGAAAATGTTTAATGAGGTTAAATATATTTTCTCGTGTGTCAGTGTGTGGCTCTAACAGTGTCCAACATGGAGAGGAAAGCAGTCATTACTGAGAGGCTGTGGGATGAGAACAGAAGGTAGGAAGGAGGCCAGCCTCCCTTCAAGGAGACTGTAGACCCAGTTTTACAGGCAGAACCTGTAGGACAACTGCAGATGAACCTCTGCCGAAGACATGCAAAGGCAACAGCCCACTCTAAACTTAAAACTAGCTGGTAATGCCCAAAGGATGAGTGTCTGCCCAGTGGACCTGCTTCAGAAGGCAAGGAGGGTACTTCAGGCTGCATCTTGACCTGTTTCTGAGAAGGGGTGTGTGCACGATACATGTTTTGGTTGAGGAGTAAGCTAGTGTCCTCACCTCAGCTGCAAGGCAGCGACATCTCTGGCTGGAGGGCCAGGGGTGCTTGTTGTACCTTCTACTCACATTAATGTCACCTCTCTTTTTTTTTTCCTCTCTCTTGTCTTTGCTTGCCACCCTACCAGAGAAATGCATTTTCAGACCAGTCTTGTAGTAGCTTTCTGCAGCAAGGTCTGAAGGTGAAGGTTTCCATTAAAAGAAAACACAAAGTGAAGTGTTGAAAGCCAAGCAGCAGGCAACAACACTGCCAAGGGAGCCTAGGGTTAAAAATTTGTAAAGGAAATAAGGTTCCCTGGAATTAAGGTGGAAATACATTTCCACTTAATTTCAACAGGCTGCCCTAGCAAATTGTAATGTCTGTAGTTGGCTGACGATGTAGAAATAACCCATGAACTAAAAGAAAAGTTCACTTTGGAAGACAGCTCTCTTAAATTATTTACCTTGGCTTCATCCTCTTTTGAATTGGGGAGAACCTAACAGTGTTTCCCTCTCTTGATCCCTGTCTTGGCTGGTTGCTGAGGTGTTTTTGGATATAATGAAACCTTCTTAGCACAGGAGAGAAATCCAACATAGCAAAACCAATTGCCAAACCTGGAAAAAAAAAAAAAAAAAGCCTGCATCCAGTAATGACCCTTCTGTGATCTTGGATGCCACATTCTTGTTGTGCTGTGGCAATGACTTTTCCTCACATTTTTATGAAGTGTTTTGAATTTTTTTTGGTGACATAATTCACATAAATGTTCTGAGCACTCTCTTTGCCCAACCCTGACATCACCCCTCTATGGAGTCTCTCTGGTATTTTTTTCCTGTGTTAAAAAGGACCAAAGACTTCAGGTATCATTTTCCCACACATGGAACACCCCTGCAAACAGAAATTCCCCCAAAGAATTATTGATTTTTTTTTTCTTTTTTTACGTATAGTCTGAATAGAGCTCCAGGAAATCGCTCTGCTCTCACCTTCCTCTCCTTATCAATACCCTGAACTGTCCAAAAGGGAACTGCAGAGTCTGTAGAAACCCCTGGACAGATGTAGCCATGGGGATGCGGCTGGTTAACCCGATGTGCTCTGCTTCTGAAGAACTTCTTGTTCTTTCAGTGCTCATGTCCACCGTTTTCCTTCAGCTTGCAATCCCTCTGGTTGTGCTGACACAGCTGTTCTGGGCCCGTCCATTGGCTCACTGCAGATTTAGATGAAATCCCAGCATTTCGGAAAGGCCGTGGTTGCAGTGGTGCAGAGTCCCAGGCAGTCCCCGAAGGGCTGTGCTTGCACAAGAGGAGCCCTGCCTAGGAACAAGCATGCAGAGGGCAGGAACTTTATTTTCTGGCTTCACTTGAGAGCGAAAGAAAAGGTACTTTGTAATGGCCCCATCTGAGAGTAGATCCCACTGAGTACCTGGAAGGGTGGGCTGCAAGCACTCTCCTGGAGGCTTTGGTAAGGGTTTTTTTTTCTTGAGATACTTGCAGTGACCCCTAGAGCAGCCCAGAATTTGGGAGCCATAAAAGAGCTTCTTTGTCTGTTTGTTTAGGTTTTTACTAAGTGTCTATAAAGTGGTACTTTTTTCT
>VWZY01005334.1:322333-336740 GCA_013399075.1 Chloroceryle aenea
CCTCCCCGTGAAGCACCCAAGTAGTTGGGCGTCGGCTGAATTCATCGGAGTTCTGCTGCTCGTGACAACAAAGTCCTCCCATCGAAACCTGTGGTGCTGGGAGAGCAGGAGTTATTTTAGGAAGAAGTATAAGCTGCAAATGAATTTGGAAAAGTAGTTACTGGCTGCCCGAAGGCCAAATGTATCCTGGGCTGTATCAAAAGAAATGAGGCCAGCATGTGGAAGAATATGATTCTGTCCCTCCACACTGCTCTGGTCAGACCTCACCTGGAGTACTGTGTCCAGCTCTGGAGCCCTCAGCACAAGAAGGACATGGACCTGATGGAGTGGGGCCAGAGGAGAGCCACAGAATGATCACTGGTGGAACCTCTCTGCTGTGAAGAAAAGCTGACAGCGCCGGGGTTGTTTGGCCTAGAGAGAGAGAGAAGGCTCTGGGCAGACCTTATTGCAGCCTTTCAACACTTAAAAGGGGCCTACAAGAAATGTGGGCAGAATCTTTTTAGCAGGGCCTCTTACAACAGGACAAAGTGTAATTGTTTTAAACTAAAAGAAATAGGTTCAGACTAGATACAAGGAAGATTATTTTTACAACGAGGATGGTGAAACACTGGCACAGGTTCCCCACAGAGATGATAGAAGCTCTATCTCTGGAAATGTTCCAGGTCAACTTGGATGGGCTCTGAGCCATGGGATTCAGTTGAAGATGTCCGTGTGATTCAGTTGAAGTTGTCCCTGCTCACCACAGGGGGGCTGGACTATGTGACCTTTAAAGGTCCCTTTCAACTGAAAGCATTCTGTGATAAAACTTGTCTGTGAACGGACAGGGCTGAAACTTAAGGCAGTTTGAGCCCTTTCCTCCTGTAGCCCTCAGAACATCCATCATATTTTATTCGGGAAAGCTCAGTACTTGAAACTGCTCCTGCAGCCAGTGATTACCTAACTCCTTGCACACTTGGAGGCAGATTTTCTCTGAAATTTGGTGTTTGCATCAGTTCTGGAATTATGCTGATTAAGAAAACCAAAAACTTGTGAATGTGTTTGTACCCAGTTGAAGCAGGTAGGTGGCTTATGTGCAGTTAACTTGCCTGCTCTTTGGCATTAAGCTATTTTATTAAAAACCCCTATTCGTTTCTGGACAAATCTGGTGTTCTTTCTTCCCCTCTTTGCAAATATTGTACTTTTTTCCTAATGACCAAACTGTGTGTCTTATTCGTGTCCTGGGTCAGTTGCTCTCTCACAGTAAGAGCAATTTGGTTGGCGGGGCAGGAGCTACCCCTGCGTGTGGCTGGTGTCGAGGGGAGAACAAGTTCCAGGTTACTCTAGTGCTTTATGGAAGCTGTCCCCTGGTTTTATGAAATTGCATTACCAAGGCAAGTACAACTATTAAATCAGAGAAAATATTGCCCATCCTCATGCAGCAAATCCTTCTGGAGTACAGAAGCTGAAAGGAGGGAGGCTGGTGGCAGGTGCATCATACAGACCTATCCAAAAACTCTCTTGTTTGTTGTTGTCTGCAGTTTGATGATTTTTTTAATTGTTGTTGTTGTTGCTTTTCCTCCCATAGACCTAATAAAGCTGGAAATGTGGATGAGATGTTTGAAGCAGTTCTACAGTGCAGAACTAACTTCTTTAAGTGCTCATTTCTGGTAGGGTATATTTTTAACTTAAAAAAAACCCAAACCAACCCAAAAGGATAAAATGAGTAACAAAACAGAAAGGAAATTTTCATTTGTAATTAGGGCATTCAAAGGCTTTTTAACGGTTGTGATAAAAGCAATTAACAGGCATTGCTTTTTGTGTGAGATGGGGAGACAGGACCTACTTAAGTAGGTCGTGAGGCTGGTAGCCAGGAGACCTACTTTCTTTTCTTAGCTTTGCTGCTTATCCTTTCTGTGATCTTGGGCTTAATTTTTGATCCTTTTCCTTCTTTACTATTTTTTTTGCCTCTCAGGGCCATTCACATCAGAAGGGAAAGTGTTTCTCACTGCGTGCTCTGCACAAAAAGGGACACAGTCTTGACTGGAAGTTTGAGGTGCTGCTGTAAGACCAAAACACCCTCTGTGGCTGCTTTTCTGTAAATCATCAGGCGGGAATATGGATTACTTTGCGAGTTTGCTATGTGAGCCTTTTATAGGGTACCTGCATAAGAACAGGCCCTATACATGCTGTAGGTGAGAGACTTCTGATGGAAGTTCACAAGGTTTTGTTCCCTACTGACATTACCACACATCTCTGCCTGGAGATGAGTGGTGCTGGGGTGGCGACCATCTGTAGCAGACTTTGGGGGGGAGAAGAGTGTCTCAGAGCAGCCAGGGGCACCCCATACCCTTTGTGGGCTGCAGCAAGAGCTGTGTAGCAAAGCTCTGAGTCTGCAGGCAAGGTGCTTTTGACAGGGCTCAGTCCAAAGGGCTTTATGACTGGCTGGTGATGAGTTGTTACCACCTGAAGGAAAACACCCAGGAAGCCTGAGAGAAAGGTGTCCTCTTGGCTGTCCTCTTGGCTGTCCCCTTGGACCAGTGGCTGCCCAAGGAAGCTGTACTTGTGAATCAGCCTCGTTACTGTCGGGTTGAGTCATCTGAAATGATAGACTAGGAAATGTAGGAATTAAATTAACATGTGAATTGTGCCAAAACCCACAGCTCAGCCAAAATCAGAGCGTGTCTGTGGGGTTTTGGGGTTGTTGTGTTGTTTGTTTTTTTTCTGTTTTGTTGTTTTTTACACTGAACTGAAACCTTTTCCAGGCAACAACTTTTTTTTTGTTTACTGTTCTGAGGGGAAGACAGTGGCTGTGAGCCATGTACATGTCTTTGCTTATAAACTTCCAGATAACTCTTTGATGATTGTGGTGTGATAGATGGTAAAAATCCTGCTGGCATGTGAGGCTATGCATGTTTGCTCTTATTTACCTCAAAAAAAAATTAAAAAAAAGGGATGGGGAGTGAGAAACAACCAATTTAGCTTTCTACTTCAAACCCAGTGTTTCTTCTGCTGTAATTCCTTCATGGTTGTTTTTGGCATGATTTTTTTTTTTTCCTGCAATGACCTTCTGTTAGTTGAACCAAAAACAATGCCTTAGTTTTTCCATGTGTAACCTGGGAAATATGAAGGTCGTTTGCTTGTATGACAACTTCCTAAGGGAGAAAGTAGGTTGGAAAATTAGCTAAGCTTATTAGAAATGTACCTTGTTTCTCTTCAATGGCTATGTAGAGTGCTTTACAAAATTCAATATAATCCTCTAAAGTGTGTCAGATGATAAAATTTCCAACTCCTTGACCTTCAGTTTGGCTACTGATGAAAGTATAGATTAACCTGCAATTCCAGTGATGTTAATGCCTCAATATGTCTTGCTTTTCAAACAGTAATTGCTATTTTCTCTTGATCTTGGGGAATTTACTTTTGATCTATGTGTGCAAGAACATATCCTGATATTAAGCTTTTTTACACCTATGAATAAAAAGCATTCCATGGTAATGACAGTATCTGAGGGATCTTTTCCTGAGATGAAATATAATACCAAACTCTGAGCAAACTGTTGCACCACTTTGTATTTACAGTAACAGTGGAAGCGTTATGGTCCGTCACCCACAGCAATGTTTTCAGCCTTGCATCACCAACTTGTGACTCAGCACTATGATGTAAAGGCAGGTCAGGAAAACTCCTAAAATCAAACTGCTGTCAGGACTCTGGGCAGGTCTCTGGGATTTACCCTGACATTTTGGGTTAACCTGAAAAGGTTTCTTTCTTCTTGTTTTCTCTAATCTTCTGTTTCGAAGTAGTAGTGGAGAGGCCATGACTGTGATTCTGCAGTTCCTACCAGGGTTTTTATACATCTGTCTCTCTATAATTTAGCCCATAATAGCTGTGGTAGTTTACAGTTCTCTGTACTTTGCAGTACTGGCAATTCCAAATGTTCACTTTTTCTCAAAAAAACCCAAACAAAACTCCAGTAAGTTGAATTAAAGCAGGGCCTTTGAGTCCTTTTTTTTTTTACATTAAATCCTGCCTGTTTGCCCCCAAAATTAATACTCCTATATTAATATTACTGCCCCCAAATTAATATTCCTGTGTTTGTGTCTCTAGGGATATGTCACTCCTTTGTTCTCCAAATCTTTTAAGCAAAAGAACTAAAGAACAAACACCAACCACCCCCCAAACCCTACCCAAGTCTCCCGTCTCATGAGGGATGGGGGGTGTGTTTTTTAAAGACAAAATCCTCAAAAATTGAAGGACTTGATGACATAGTAAGGAAAGGAAATGTTAGCAGTGTGTGCTGCCATTTGTGCACAGCCCCCCCAGCCCCACTGTACCGCCAGTGACTGGGAAGTGGTGGAAGCCCTGTCTATGTACATAGGCATTACCTCGCTGGGCGAGCTCAATTTGAATGCGGCCTATTAAATTATTTACTGAAGACAGTTGGCCAACCCATTGTGCTGTGTTAGTAGGAGCCAAAGGTCACTTTGGTGTGCCTGGTTGATTCACAGGGTAATCTGATACAGTACTTAAGCTTTTTGCCTCCTCGTCAGCGGGTTAAACCTTATCCTCTTATTATGAGTCAGAGAACCATAAGTTTCAGAAAAAGCCAGAACCTTTGTTTTTAATGGTTTTGAAGAGGCTGTGAAGCAGAATCCAGAGGGCTGGGAGAGCATCTGTCAGGGGGTCAGGATGTGTTCTCAAATAGTGTAAATCTGACTGACAGCTTGGGAACTGAAACACTGTACCCTTGATTTCTTAAGCTGCTTTTCCTTTTGCTAACATCATCTGCAGCCATTACCATGTTAAAACATTCATGATTATTCTTCAGATAGGTGGCAGGTTTTTGGTTTGGTTTGTTGTGCTTTTTTGTGGGCTTTTTTGGGTTCCTCACTACCAGCATCTCCTTGAGCGTTCACTGAGATAGTTTTATTGGGCATCTCACACGTTTAAGTCTATTATTTTGCTGCAAGACACAAACCTGAGTGTTTTTTGTCAGCTTGCATCTTGGTGACAGATCCTGTCAAAAACCACAGGTATTAGGATGCCTTGGTATTCCCAACTGCTGTCTGCTTTAGGACACTGCCTTTGCCTCTCCCAGCTTCACCCCTTCCTGGAAGCAGCACTGGTGTTGGCATGTAGGGCAAGAAATTGGTACGGTGGCAGCTTTCACTACCACCTGACTCTTTAAAACCTTCACATCAAAGAGTACTTTTAACAGCTGCTAGTTTAAAGAGGAGGCAGAACATAAGATAACTGGGAGTGAAATCTGTTTTGTGAGCTACAAGTCACACCAGTGGGAGTCTGGTCACTAAAAATGTCTGCCCCCACACAGGTTTTGTTTGTGTCTGTGCACTCCCATTCGCTTTCTTTTTAAATGTACTGCCAGGTACAGGGGCACTAATGTTTCAGCACACTGTGTTCAGGATGTTTGGGGCGCTTACAAGCTGCAGAACTTCATTTTTCCCCTCTCCAAGTCTTCAGAGGTGCACAAGTGCTTTTTCTATTTCTGCAGGCGGGTTCAGAAGTTTGCACTGCCACCGAGCTGTCTGAGGAAAGGAGGAGTTTTGCTTCTGCGGTCGTGCTTTTAGGAGAGCGAGCCTATCGTATTTCACTCTAATCCTAAGCGATAGCCACGCAGTCTGTTTTATTGTTAGAAGAGCCTTCCTGGAGCTCCTTCACCAGGCTTTTCACTAGAGGAGAGAGGGGCAGCCAGAATGGGGAGGCAGAATTGTGGTCAGTCCATCGTCCCTCCTGAGCTGTGCCTCACCGGGGCATGATCTCCGCCTGCTCTTCCCCCATTGTGGGGTGCTTCTGAGGAGCCAGAAGAGAGCACTGAATAGCATGCATGCTCCTGGGGAGCGATGCCAGGGAGGAGAGTGGAGCTACAGCTTTTGCTGTTGAGTGGAGAATGGGGAAAGCACGTGCCTTAGTGCTATATTCTGCTCAACCGTTACATGCTTCTCTGAGCTGCTGCAAGGTGCCACTTTTTGCTGGTTTTCTCCCCTTTGTTTTCTTTGGCAGCTCCCTAAGCTCTGTATCAAAACAGCTTCGGGGAGCTCGTGCTGGCACGGTGACCTACCTCCATACTGGTGCTGGCTTAAATGCAGCAAGAAGAAACCTGGACGGAAGTCGTATTGAAATTGTTTAGCCTTCCATGAAAACCAGTGGAAAGGGGACAAGAACCATTTCAGAAAGGTCTGTTTGGAGCTGAGGCCAGTAGCTGGCGTGGAAGAAAATGAAAAAGGAGTGTGTTTCAAGATCTTTCAAACTCAAACAAAACCCAGGCTCCCTCTCGCGTGCTGTAAGCTGGATAAATTTCTCCTCCTTGTCAAGGCAGACAAAGAGATTGTTTCGCAGCGATGGTGAACTCTCCTCCATGTGCATGCAGCAGGTAGACGAGGATGATGAGAACTGGACCTACAGGAGCCAGCAGAGAAAAGGTGACTTACTTTCTCTTTAACCCTTGTGATGGCTGCTGCCCTGGCAGCCCCTGGTCTGCGCTGTTGTCCAGCTGCTTAGATCCCGCTGGGAGCTGCAGGTGGGGTAGGAGGAGGAGGGCAGCACAAAAGCCTGGGTGCAGCATCGCCTTGCCTGGTTTTTCTTGGGTTAAAACTGTGAAAGCTTATAGTAATCAACAGGGTAAACCATTAATTTCCCAGCTTGACAACATAATGGTCCTGACTGTGTGGTGTGTAGGTAAGTTTTGTTTATGCTTCTTGTAGCCAGTAGTCACTGGTGGCAGATCCTTCAGGCAGGTGCTGCAGGAATGTCTCCTCTTCAGGTGGTAGCGAAAGCCATTTAAGCTCTCCTTGTAACAGATCAGGTGGCTTTTTGGATGTCTGCCTCACGGTCCCACTGGAAAATTTTAAAATTTTAAGTGTATTTTGTTTTATGAGAGTAGGCTGAGAGGAGGTCCCAGATGCAAAATAAACAAGGTGATGGGAATTGCTCCACAGAGAGGAGGAGAGAGGTCTAGCATGCAAGACAGGCAGCACTGAATGAACCCTTGAAATACTCAAACCTGAAGTATGTTTCATATGATGCTAAAAACAATACTTATAATTTTTGTGTTCATTTATTTTTACTGGAGTTTGTCAGGTACTTATTCAGGCATACCTCATTTTTGCCATAAGTCAGAAAACATTTCATAGGTTTGCACCTCTCTTATCAGTGCATTTTCTGTCTGTCCTGCAGTGGTACTGGTGTATGTGTGGTTAAAAATCCTTGATAAAATGACTTGGTTATAATTTTGCTAGCGCTGCCAGAGCACTAGTTGGTTAATGGAAAGTGTAAGGTTGACTCAGTTCTGCTGTTAAGGTCACTTTTGTAAGAGCAGGCAAGATCTCCAAGGGCATTTGAACTTAAAAGGGATTTTTATTTCTTTTCAGTTCTGGGGGCAGCTAATAGCTATTTGACCAAAATTTCAGTTCCAAGTCAGAATAAATTGTGGCTTTAGTAAATGGTCTGGATGCAGGAACACTAACACAGGATGTATATGCTTGTGCTCCAGTGTGCTAGAAGACTATTTTAATCTGCGCTTTGAAGATTGTTTTTTAACCCCTTTCGCTGCTGAAAAGGGCATTTGTATTTATAACCAGTGTCTGATTCTTACATTTGATTGTTGGCACGTTGATACTGTACAGCCACGTCAGATACACTTCCAGTGCCTGTGGAATCTTACGTGCTGTGGCTCAGAACTATGCAGTCCTGCTGCTGGTTGCTGTTGAACTTCGATAAAGTTTCTCACACTGCCTCCCTTAGCCTGCACTCACACCACGAGGCAGAGATGGGAAAGGAAGCTTTACTGGTGGATTAATGGTGTATTAATTTTTCTGAGTAATTTACATAAAGAGCCCATTGTATAGGCTGGAGGGGGAGGGCAGAATTCCTCCTGTAATTGGGCAGCAAGCTATGAAAGCCTCCCTGCCTGCCTGTAGCAGAGATGACAATAGGTCATTTTTGGAAGGAAGGCGGCGGGGAGGTACAGATTATGCAGGCATATTCCCCTTTGCAGGGCACAATTTGACTCGTAAAATCTGCCTGGATCTGAAATCCAACCGTGCACTTGTGTCTGACTGGGATCCTCTGCTTGGAGGGAGATGACAAAACTGTCAGGGGGCGTCAAGGCTGAAGGGAGTTTGGGTTATACACTGGGGCAGGAGAAACTCGTCACAGCTCCAGGTGCTTCACCCAGGGCTGCGAGAGGGGCTTGCACAGTGCCGGGCAGTTTGAGTATCGGTACCTGGCTGAGTCGTCATCTTGGGTTTGTGCTCAAAGGCAAAACGTGTGATGAATGAATACTTGTGTTTTCAAATTAGCTTGCTCCATTGGACCGCTGCATTACTGCTTGCCAGCCTTTGTAAAACTGAAGGCTCAAAACAATATTGGTTTTGGTGCTTGAGTTAACCACATTGTTTAAGATTAACACAGATGAGAAAGAAATAGGATGCACAGCAGGCTGGAAGGATGGCTAGTCTTACATTGAAAACCAGACTGTTTACTTTAAATTAGATGAAAAGCTATTAAAATTCCATTTGTCAAAAGAATTTTGCCTACAGATCTTCCTCAGGTGAACTGGTAATAAGGTAAGCCTGACAGATCTCAGGCTCTCCTCTTACCTTTTTCTTCACCTAACAATACATGTAAAGACAGGAGTGTTCACAGCAATTGGAAAGGAAGAAATTGCTGGTTTTCTTGCTGAGCTGTTTCTTTTCCTGTCTTTTTAAACCTCTTACTCTTGCTGCTTCATTGCTCCTCCTGGCTCATACTGCATTCCCACGAGGCTGCTAGGTGACAGGCACAAGGCAGCATGTGTTGCGTGGTATTTCACCAGCAAAGTGGCTAATCTGCATTGGCTGCAAAAGGGAACTTGCAAACAGTAGCGAGCAGAGAGATTGGTTGGATTTGTCGGTTTAAAACAAGCAAGAAAAACAAGAAGAGCTGACTGCTAACCTGTGGCACACACCCTCATGTCCTGTGCAGCTGAGCAGTTTGTGTGACAGTCGAGTCACACAAAGGAGCTGATGCTCCTTTGCTTTGCTTTTTCAAAATGCTGCATAGTTGTGCAGAGCGTTTTGGAACTAGTAGCACCCCTTTGGCTTCACGTCTGATAAAGCAGTTACTAAAAGAGACAGTAAAAGTTGCTAGTAAATTAAAGGCTTGTTGTTTTAAACATTGCTTGCTCAGCCCTCTTCCTCCCCCGTCAGCAGAAGGACCTTTGAAATGAGAGCATGCTGGAACTACTGTGTTTCTTATCATTAATCTGAAATTTTTGCTTAGATTTCTTTTTTTTTGGGGGGAGTAGCAGAAGTCTCCTTTATTCTGGAGTGTGTGTGAAATTATATTTATTTTTTATCATTCCCTAATCATGTTCCAAGTGTCCTTTTTTCCTGAGTAGGCACTCCTTACCCCTTTCTGTTACCGGCCGCATTGTCAGAGGTTGCTCCAAGGGGAGAGGGCAGGCCAGTGTGGCCAGAGATGATCTGAATTTGTTACAGACAGCCCACGGAGCTGACTGTGCTTCGTGCAGCTGCCCGTGGAGTGCCGGGGCAGCGGGAGCACACCGGCACCTTTCCTGGGGGTGCTGCTGACTGGGGTCAGCCCTCTCGTGGAAGCTGCTGGAGTGGTAGATGATGGTTTTCTGTGTCATGTAGTTGCTCCACTGCCACCTTAGTCAAGAGAGCTCAGCAGGGTCCTGTGAGCTCATGAAGCAGCTTTGTGAGCATTCTGTAACTGCTGTGCGTGAGGATAACAGCCTGGTTTCCCTCCCAGATGATAACTCTGCGATGACACCCACTGCTAGTACAGCTGCTTTGCAGAAGCAGGTGTAGGCTGAGTCATATTTCATTTTTTGTGTGAGCTTTTTGTTGGTAGACATTCTAGATTTCAGCTGTTTTGCTCTTCTAATGGCACAGCTTGCCTCGGTACGCTCAGGGGGAACCCAGGAACAACTTGATTTTTTACAGTGGCTGAGCCTAAAATTCCCACCTGAAGCAGGGCTGTTTTTCTTGCTTGTAGTTCCTGGAAAACTGAGCAGGGTTTGGTTTAAGGGCTGTTCCCTTGGTGCTTTTCTGTGTGTGTTGGAGGTGCAGCAGTAGGCATGTAAAAGAGATGGCACGCTGCTCCTGGCCCTGGGTGTTTTCAGACTGAAGCTCAGAGTGTTTTTTTTCCTTTAAAAAACACATTATTGAGAAAATACTGACAGTTTGCTTTGAAACTGAAGCGAAGGTGCTTGTGTGTATTGCAAAGGGTTTCTGACACTTGGAAGTGTTTGTCATTCACGAGGGCCTGTGCTGTTTATTGTGAGTATGACACAGTTATCTTTGCGTAGAGATAACACGAGTCAGTCTATGGTACAGACCTCACCATATTTACTTTGACTTTGCAGAACATGCACTGAGCAACATTTCAGCATCAGAACATCTTACCGAGTTTTGCTAACTTCGGTGTTTGTTCTTCGTTCTTCCTTCCCATCAGTGGTGGGGGTTGGAAAAGGAGAGTTTGTGAGAGCAGCTCTGAGCAGTGCTGCCTTCGTGGCTGGCCACGCTGATCTCCCTGCCGTGCTCATGCAGGGATGCAGAGAACAGGAAGCTTTTTCTCCAGAGCTGTTAGAGACCTTATTTCACTTGTTACTTCCTTCAAAAGTGATCTTCTGGCCAGGTGTCTCGCAGTCAGGTCTGGCCGCAGGTGACAATGCGTCAAAAGAAGCTGTTACCCAGGGGGGTGGTTTCTCCCTCTATCCCCAGCTCCTGTCCCTGCTTATTGCTCTGATTTTTTTACCCACTGCCTCCATTTCACAGGATCGCTTTCCAACCTTTCTTCATCCCAAGAAAGTTGAAAGCCTTGGCTGCTTTCTGCTGCAGGCTCTACTACCTGGAAAACTTATTTGGAGCTATTAACCAGAAAAAAACCCTCATTTCTCAGATAACTGTGGTCTTTCAAAGACTGATCAAACCTGTTTCAAAAGGTGGCAGCCACTGGCTTTCTGCTGTCTGCTGGCCAAGTCTGAAGTCCTTAATATAAAAGCATGTGGAATGCCCAGTTTTTCTTGAAAAAACAGTCTAAAGGTGAAACTTTCTTTTAATGCTAAAAGTCCTTTAAATTTGTAAGCAACTCCTTTTAGGCTCAGCCTTTCATGTCCTTGTCGTGTGTCTGATGGAGATAATCCTGGCATCCTGATGACAGCTCTTACCAAAGCTGTCAGTTAATTTCCTAACCACACGTCATACTTACCAAGGGGTTACATTTCCACAAACTAACCAATTAATTTCTTCTGTCACAGTAGCAATATTGGCACTGCCTTATTATGTCAATAAAAATTATGTTCTTTAGCTATGCTTATACTACAGTGGTTGGTTTAATCATAAATTGCTTAACTTGATACTAACAAATGAGTTTTTCTTCACATTTCAGAGGCAGAGTCAGACCCCGAGAACTTCTGATTTTTGTGATATTGAGGAGGTTGTATTTTCAGGGCTTCCTCTAAAAACTCAGTGGAGGGATTAGCAGCTCTTGACATTGTCTAACAGTGTCAGAGCACAGGCTTGGTCTTTTCCTAAAGTCCAAATGAATTTTTCAAGTTTGTGTTT
Organism: Chloroceryle aenea; assembly: GCA_013399075.1. Classification (NCBI taxonomy): domain Eukaryota; kingdom Metazoa; phylum Chordata; class Aves; order Coraciiformes; family Cerylidae; genus Chloroceryle; species Chloroceryle aenea. Next base: position 333,895 of record VWZY01005334.1, read on the forward strand.
TTAAGCCTGAATACAGTTCACGGTGGGGTTTCGAGGCAGTAATCACCTTGTTTGGGAGTAATGAGATGTAGAGTACCAAGAGCTAGTAAATCCCTGTAAGCAAGATTTCTGAATCCAGGCTTGCTGTTTTTATTCTAATATGAAATCACTTCACAGGGCCTTTTTTTTCCCCTCTGTGTTTTTGAACCAGATCTGTGTTCAAGAGGGGGAAAAAGTTATGTCAGTTACTACCTAGATAAGGGCCCATAAACCCAAAGGGAGCTGTTAGCATTTCCAGAAGCCATAATATGTGATAGATTGTAGTGTTGGGGTGTGTGTCTGTGAAAAGGATTCTTGTAGCTTTGGGCAAGTCTGTAAATAATCATTTAGGGAAACCTCAAAAGGTATTTGTGTAAGAGACTGGAATAACTCCAAAACAAATATTATATGTTTTATATACCTTCTCATGGAACACTTCTTTTTTTTTTCAAGAATTAAATGTTTTATAGACACACAATTTTGTATATATGGGCACACATAAGCAAATCTAAATATTTAGGTGGAAAAAAATTGAGATATTTGATACAAAGGCCAGTTTTCTGTCTTGTCACACCTATATGCAAAAATAAAATTGGATATATAGTTACATGCATTTGTAGCAATTTGCCTATATGGTCAAGTTTGCATCTTCATTTATGTGGTGGGCTTTTATGGAAGCAGCCCTCAGCTGTGAGCAGAGGTACTACTGAAATGACTGAGGCATGTGCAGTTTGTTGTAGCCTGTTTGTATTGTGGCACAGCAGAGCCTTCTGTAAAACTTTCATGATAGACAGAGGCAATTGGAACTTTTCATGCTGGTAGAATGGCTGCAGACAGTTGAAAGTCCTGCATTTAACTACAGCTTGAAGTAGCAACTTTGGTATACCTGTATATAAATACCAATTTCATCAAAAGTTTGCCTTCTCTCCCTACCTTACTTTTTCTGGTAAATATTGCCACAGATGGGAATCTGAAAGTGGGTTTGCCAAGCAAAAATTTGTAAGCTACATAAACAAATGAAGTTTCAGTAAGAAAGTTGTGATGTATCATAGAATCAGTTGTTCAAACCCACATCTCTACTTTTGCTTTATCAAAAAATCCTGGATCAAGCCACCACTGCTATTCATTCTATAAATTCCTTGCTAATTTTCAAGTACTTGCTATTTTTATGGTACAAAGAACTTTTATTTAAAAAAACCCCAAACCCCACATTATCTGATCAATAGATTTCCAATGAAAACAGAAAAAAAAAGAATACTTTGCTATGACCTTAAATGTTTGCTGCAGCCCTCCCTCTTTCCCAGCTTCTGTCCCAGCCTGTCTGTTCCTCTTCAGGAAGCAGCAGCTGGAGAGCTGCAGCCTCTGAGTTAAAGGACAATTCTGAGTAAATTTCTTTTACCAACAGTTGTGGCTGATTTCACTGTCTATGCACTGACTACTCCAAGAGCCATAACCTCTTACTAATGGAATTTTACTTTGTTGAAGGGTCTTAATCTCTCAGGAGATTTTGGAATTTTTTTGTTACGATGAAGGAGCTGAAGGGAAGAATGGGCTCATAGGTGTTACTGCAGGGAATCGAGATGTTAGAGCTGCTGTCTCAGAAGTGTGCTTTTGTTAGATGAAGGGGAAGTTAACCCCTGGTATTTGAGAACCATGAAACCCCACAGGTCGCTGCTTCTGGAGCAGATGCTGGTCCCTTTTGGGCTGCTGTGAAGTGAGACCCTGACTGCTTTTACCTTCTGTAGTGCGCCTTGAATTTCACTTGCCGAGTAGCTCCGGTGAGAGTTCTCTTGGACAGCTGCAGTAGAAGCCCAGTCCTGTGAAATGCAAACAGATTAAACAGCACCTGACATAACCATGCATTTCTGAAGTTACAAGGACACTGCTACCAAATTTGTCTTGCAGTTTATCTTTACTGGATGTTTGGATTAGCGCTGTAGGTAGAACAGCACTCTTCACAGAAAAGCTTGTTCTTTGCAGCAGTGGAGAAATGCATAGGCTGCTAGAATTTTCCTTCTGAGAATATATCAGTTTGACCTTTATGAATGGTTCAAGTCATATTGCATGATGTATACACATCTATATACTTTTATACACTTTATGTACTACTCCTTGTTCCCAGGGTACTTGTCAATCCCTCCAAAGTCCAGGTAATTCTTAGGCTGAAAACCTGGGGCAAATGTTTCCCTGTCAGTAAAGGGTCAAACTGATGTTTCCTGACCTTCACATTTTACTCTCAGTTAGCTGTATTTCATACAGCAGACTGGATACTTTTAGGAGAGACGTTGTTGTATGCACTGTTTGAGCAAAACCAAAGTGCTGCATGTGCTTTCCCAGGCAGTGCTCATCAGTAAAGAGAATACATGAAAATTCCTGAAGTCTCCTTGCAGTTGTTAGCCAACTGCTCTGTGAGTTGTCCCCTAAAACTGAGGGGACTTTTGTCTCTGATGTGGTCACAGATCACCATTCTGGCAGGATACTGCAAATATTACAGCTACTTGTTTTTTTCCCAATCGTCACTACAAATTAAAACCCCTGAAATTAAAGGTTAAGAATGTGGCTCCATGAATGAAGTTAATGTATTCTGCAAGAGAGTATGTAGCTTCTACTACAATATTTAGATCAAGGGCAGATTTATCAGTTTGTAATTTAAACTGTGAAGTAAGTTTTCTTATTGTTTTTAGCTTCAGAACCTCAATAACAATAAAAGAAATTAAACTCGAGGTTTTCTATCCACCTTTTTTGTTGTTGGGTTTGGTTTGGTTTTGGTTTGGTTGGTTGGTTGTTTTTTGTTTCCTGTTTTTTTCCTGGCGCGTGTGTGTGTTGGT